>BHFT01004692.1:0-20909 GCA_004320025.1 Laticauda laticaudata
AACGGATGGCAAGCTTTTTTGTCCGTTTTACATCCTCTTTGCATCCGTTGGTTCAGTGTGACATGGGCTTTAGTTTTCCATCTGGAAATGGGAATCATTATCATGGTTTCATGGTAAAGATCCTGATTTAGTTAAAGATGACAAACCTACAAAGCACTTGACAATTTATGAATCGTTATACCTTTATTAAATAGAATATTCAGTCATCTTCTGTAATGATATTTAAATGCATCAAAGATACTGTAGTCATTCCTTAAGTGCATAAAACTTTTAATGAATCTGTTTGCCAGTTAACTATTTCATCTGATAATGAATTATTCTGTATTATAAATGCATACATGTACACATTACACATACATAAATACCTGCTGGTCCAGCTGGTCCAGGAATTCCTTTAGAACCTTTACTTCCGGGCAAATTCATAGTATCTCCTCTGTCACCTATTAAGCAAGAGATATCTTTAATTTTACCAATTTCCATCTTTTGAATATATTTTAATATAAAAACTTGTTGGATAATTTATTACTATACACATCCAGATTTAGGGAGACATTCTACAAAATTCCCCTACCCCCAAGAGATTGAGACAGTTTGACTCTTTGAGGAAGATCATCTGATTTCCAGACTGGACTGAGAAATACAGGAACATATTCCAGGAAAGAAATTATGCCGATATTCGGAAATGCCAGCATGACTGAACACAGAATAAAGAAATTAAGGAATCCTTTCCCCTTAGCTATTCCTTCCCATGTGTCCAAGCAGATATTACATGGTGATTAAAAACTCTCCCAATGTTTTCTTATTCTTTATAGAACTTAAAACTAAAAAAAAGAACATTCAAGTTATAGAAAAAATGTATATGATAGTAACATTCCTGCAGGGCACTCGTGTAATAATCTGCATCTGCCAATGGATGGGAACTTATAACACTATATATGAACAGACATCTAGGTTATCACTCTCCCAACCTTTTCTAGGAGACTATTTATTTGTCTGAGGTAGCTGATATTTCCTGTTTGTAAGATTATCTGTTTTACTCATGCTATGCCAAAGTTTTTGTAAGATGTACAAATGCATTGCCTTAAGCTAGGCCATATAAAAAGGGTTGATTTCAAGAAATCTCTTAAGTGAAGGAGTTAAGACCTTTGGTCCTATGGCTCCCTGATATCTAATCTGTGTCATGCTTTATTCTGTGCATGTATTCTATAATATTAGGGGAGAATGAGGAAATTCTAAGGTCTATATATAAAACAGAAATTCCTGTAAGAATGAAGGTAGAAAATCACATTTTTTGCTTAAGTTATGCATAAAAATAAAAAAAAATGAATTAGAAGACAACACACATAACCAAGATACTCATCTTTGCTCAGACAACACTACCCACAAAAACCTTATATGGGGAACACCTAAGAAATTTGTTCTGTATAACTTGGAAGAGTCCAAGTTGAATATTCTGATTGGCCAGAAAGGCTGAAAGTGGATTGGTTCGCTAGGAACCAATCCAGGGAGCCGCTTAAAGGCGGCAAACGCAAGTGGCGAATCAAGCAAGAAACGTGTATTGGGCTATAAGGCCAGGCAGGCCAGCTATATAAAAGGGCTGCCGGGCTTTAGCCAGCGTTTGCTTGTTTGAAATAAAGACTTGTTTACTGGAACCCGGTCTACCGCACATTTTTCCGGACGGAACAAAATTGAATAGGTATAAGCTGTTCCTAGCACTTCTGATGGGATATAGAATGCTCTTTGTTGAGAACTCTGCATTAGTTTTAGTACAATACAAAAAGGCAACAGGTAAATATGAAATTATATGAAGAATAAAATGATTCAAGAAACCAAGTTCAATGTATCTACGTAACTGCATATATGAATTAAAAAACAAACCAACTTAGATTCCTAAAAATAATTGGACTTACCAATTCCACCCAGTTGGCCAGCTTCTCCAATCAGACCTGGAACTCCTGGAACACCTTTATCTCCCTATCACATTGAAAATGGACACAATCTTATCAATTAGAATTAATATTAACCAGAAAATTGGTTTTATCAGAATTCTGTCATGAGTCTTTATAAGCAGAAATTATAGAATGTGGAGTATGTTATGTTTTTTTAAATTTATCAAATTTGTATGCTTTTTGCTTCTCAGTTACTCTGGGCAACTCGTAACAACTAACAAAACCAAGGTCTTCACTATTCTTTGTCAAAGGCCTGCAGAAAAGCCAGGTCTTCAAAATCCTCCAAGTTCCTACTGTATAACTGAAAGGACCTGGAGCAGGCCCGTCCTGCCTCTATAACCAGGCTCTATGCTTTAGATTCACCTTTGAAAAAAAACAACAACAAGAGTAAAATCTCTTATGACCATTTAATGTATTATGGGATACATTTACAGAATTTGATTTAGGGATTTTGATGCTCTGTTTTATGAGCTCCCATAAAGTAAGAGTTAAAACACAGAGGTAGTTCGATTCATGCATACAGACAACCATCAACACAACCAATTTTGCTCACCCTCCGTCCTGTGGTTCCAGGGAAACCAGAAATACCACGAGGACCTGGGACACCAATATATCCTGGAACACCTCTTATTCCTTTAATTCCAGCATCACCTTTATGACCTTTTTCGAAACCAGGAAATCCAGGTAAGCCTGATATTCCTGTCTGACCAGGTAATCCCAGCAATCCTTTACTTCCTACAAAAATACAGTTGAAAATGTTAATTTCTTTTCTTCTCTGCAAACCTTTAAGTCTCAAGTCTGCTTGGCATCAGTAGTAGCTCTATCCAAAAGTTCTTGCTTCTAAATTGGCATGTTCAATAAAGGCATAGAGCACTATATCCAACATCATTCTGCCTATCCTGTGAGGGCGACCAAAGGGGCTTGCTTAAGATTCTTCTTTGGTGAAAGATAAGAGGATGAGAAAGCAGACCTTCTCTCTGATTGACCCAATGTGAAATATGCGAGGCATTTTAACCTTTCACTTCTGGCATTCAGACAAGCATTGAAACCTTCCTTTTTAGACATTTGATGCCTAGTATTGACGTTATGGTGAACATTTCAAGTAGGATTTTTTTTAGTTATATTTTGCTGTTGTAATACAATATGATTATTATATTCATAGATGCCTCTTTTATGTTGCTATGAATTGCATACCTTTGATTAAAAAGTAATTGATTAATTAATATTAATTAGAATGCACTTCTTTTCCTTGAATGGAATCAATTGGTGCCTGGGTGTGAATGCTATCCTGATTTACTAAAACCCAGCGTTATCTGGCTTTATCACTTGAAATCAGCCGAGAATAATGAGGAAATGGTGGACCATAGCTAAACATTTTCCTTGAGTATTGGGTCTCCAAAAAACAATGCTACTCTTGCCTAGTTCCTTAAGCCTTCTTATAAAATTCCTCCAAGATAAACTGTGATGGTCACAACCTTATGTCAGGAATCTAACAAGGCTGTGAAGAACCCCAAGCCGCCTCAGTTCAGGAAAAGCCATTTTTTTTCTGTCTACTCAGCTTGAACATGTAGAGTTCAGACTAATAATATGGTTCTATAACTTCTCCAGTTTCCAGATACGCAGATATCTGAGGTTTCAAAAAGGTCCAAAGATGGTTAACATAAGCAGCACTCCTCTATGTGTCTTCTATTCTCTGAGAGTAATCTGCAATTGGCTGCAACCTTCCTTTTCCATTAGTCTTTATATTAGTCTTTATACTTACGTTTATTATCTTGTAAGCTATTGAAAAATAAATAAATAAATAAAAATAAAGTCTGAGACCATTACAGCTGTATTATCCACAATTCACCAGGAATCTCTTCCTTTTGTTATTTATGTATTTGAAGTTACCCTTAATTCAAGGAAGGGAAAAATTGAAGAAAAGTAAAAGGCAATGAATTGTTTCAGTTAGGACAGACTCATAGACTAGTGGTGAGGAATGCTTGCTTTCATACAAGGAATGAGAGGAATGTACTGTACAATCTGATGAGAAGGAAGCTTGCATTCTCTCACTGTAAAAAAATCAGAACTTGGTGCATATTGAAAGGTACAACAAAAATTTTAATATATTGTATTTATGATACATAGTGGCTCTTTACCTTGTAGACCGATGTTCCCTTGAATACCAAATGTTCCTCTATTTCCCTTTTCACCTTTCACTTCCAGCATTAACTTTGATATGATTTTAGGAGGTGCTCCTGGTAGACCACGAATTCCACGATCACCTTTCAAGATAAGAATCTTAATTAAGGATGTATTGGAAGCATACAAGTTGCCTTATATTAAACTGAATTTGTGCCTTGCACTATTTTCATTTTTAGCAATTTCACTGCCAAAGGTTTTTCCCAGCCCTTGAAAATCAAACATCTGGAAAAGTCTAACATCAAAACCTGTCATTTTTCTTATGCAAAATATATGCTCAACTTTTTCCTATAAACCTAGACTTCTAGCTATCTAGAAAGAAAACTGCATGCTGTGATAATATTCTTAACCATATAAAACATGTTTAAGAGGAAATAGCAGAAATGAAAAAATGCTTTGTCCCTCTTCTTGCAGATTTTTAATAGTTGTGTTTAAACACTCTTCCAAATGGTCCCATTAAGTTGTTTTGTTTGAAAATAAATTCGATTTGATTTGAACAGTAAGTAGAAGACCCCTTTTTTTAATTCTAGAAAAATTAGGATTTAAAAAAGAAAAATAATGTAAAAGTGTGATCACAGAGATTACATTCTGCATCTCCAGTTGTATTAGTGATAGGAAGATGGCAAAGTGGCAATATATACAGTACTCTAATGAGCTCTGGTAATTCCTTCAGATATTTCTATTTTAACTCACTGCAGAAGATAAGCATTTGCTAATTACTGTTTGAATCCAAACCTCCCAGCCAGCAGACAGGGAATCGATCTAACAACATATTTCTTTGAAAAAGCAATAACAGACATAAAAAGAATGCTGATACATCAAAACTCAAAAAAACATCAATGAAAATACTCTGAACGAAGAAAGAACACTGACACCAATCAACCCACCCTGGAGAAGTTTCTACCCATCAGTGCCTCTGTTGGTGAGTCAAATTCTAATGTATTGTCATACAGAACCTTGTTAGATTGGGAAATCAAAGGAATTTACATTCTTTGAAGAAAGAGGGCAATATGAGACAAGGGGGAAAAAAGTATATTAAATCTCCTCCATGGAAACTTATGTGGAGCCGCAATCTATGAACTGTTTGTTAACAGTCTGGACTGTAATTTCAATTTATGACATAATAATAATAATAATAATAATAATAATAATAATAATAATAATAATAATAATAATAATAATAATAATAATAATAAGCTAAAGTGTACAGTAAGCAATTGTGACCAAAATAAAGTTACTATTAGTAATAATCCACCCATTGTTCTTTTTCAACTGGGGTCATGGAAGAGATGTGGTTTTTTTAGAAATCAAAATACATATTAAAACCCTCTTTTTGATTCTTCTGTTAAAAGAACAGCAAAATACATACTTTTAAACTTGGCAACTGTTCTTCATTTGTCTTACATAGATGTCAAAAGCAAAAAGATACTGTTGAAATTCATACATGGTAAGATTAAAGCTAACATTCCTAAACACATTTACTCAGAGTAAACTCAACTCAATTTATAGAATTTGATTCTAAATCCTATACTTAGGATTTACACGGCTGTTTTTTTTATAAAAGGAATTTTCAGTTAAACAGAAGCTTTCTTAAAGCCTATTTACAATTACATGAATGTATCGGTGCATACTGAATAATGTGAGTACCTCATAACACTGAAGAGAATACCTTTTAATCCGAATTCCCCAGATGGCCCTTTAGCACCTTGCTTCCCAGAGAGGCCTTTCTCTCCATAGATTCCCTTCTGTCCTGGCCATCCTTTGAACCCCATAGCACCATTGAAACCTCCAATGCCATGAGATCCTTTAGAACCTTGAATGAAAATGGTAAAAACATGTTCAGGCCTTCAATGGAAATCTGAAGTGCAAATTTAGCTTTCACAAAGGGGCTTTACAATAGGTGAAAACAATTACCATAGCCTTGTAAAAGCTAATAGTGGCTGAGAAAGGAGTGGGTTGTAATTCTGAGCAGCGATTTTATGCAAAAGTTGTTTTTACCTTTAAGACCTGGGAAACCAGGCATTCCAGCCATTCCAGGGAAACCCGTTTCCCCAGCCTTGCCTTTAGTTCCAATAAAGCCCAGTCCACCTTTGTCCCCTGGCAGACCTTTCATCCCTACAGGACCAACTTTCCCTGGCTCTCCTGGTTCTCCTCTGACACCAGGGGATCCTGTAAAAAAAGAAATAAAAATGAAAGAGGGGTATTTGATTAAAATATAGGCAGAAGAGAGCAGTTCAGAGGTGACATTCAGCAAGTTCTGTCCAGTTCTGAAGAACCGGTAGTGGAAATTTTGATTAGTTCAGAGAACTGGCAAATACTACCTCTGACTGGAGATTTTGCAGTATCCTTCCCCTGCCATGCCCACCAAGCCACGCCCACAGAACCAGTAGTAAAAAAATTTGAATCCCACCACTGGAGCAGTTATTGTACACTGGTTGTATAGGTGCACAAAAGGCAATGGTAAGGATTCATTTGTTTGAAAAATAAGCAAAGGTAGTGTCTTCCAATAATAGACATTACAAATTAAATCTAAAACCTTTTTTTATTAGGGACTGAGTCCTATTTAATGTAAGGGACACAGTGGCTCAGTGGCTAAGACGTTGAGCTTGTCGATCAGAAAGTTCGGCAGTTCGAATCCCTTGCACCGCATAATAACGATGTGAGCTCCCATTACTTGTCTCAACAGTTCAAAAGCATGTAAAAATGCAAGTAGAAAAATAGGGGCCACTTTGGTGGGAATGTAACAGTGTTCTGTGTGCCTTCAGCATTTAGTCATACCGACCACATGACCACGGAGACGTCTTTGGGCAGTACTGGCTCTTCAGCTTTGTAATGGAGATGAGCACCGCCCCACTAGAGCCAGAAACGACTAGCATATATGTGTGAGGGGAACCTTTACCTTTACCTTTTACTGTTTAATAAACAGATGGCTCACTCTAAAGCAATTCCTCCTCCCCTCCAAAGACAACTTTAAGATGTGTGGACCTTAACTCCTAGAATTGCCCAGCCAACCAGATTCTCCCTCAGATTTCTCACAGATCTCTTAATAATCTGAATATTTAAGTATTAAATTTAAATAATTATATAACTTAATTCAGGACATTTAGGGTTAGGAGGCAGTGAGATTTTTTCATGGCAGGAAAGTTTCACATATCTGAAGACATGGTTAAGGCCTGATTCAATGTTTCAGAAAATAGTTCAGACTAACTAATAGAGATTAAAAAAATCATAGGCTATCTATTTCAAACTAGGATTCCAGTGAAATTTATGCCTCTTCGTAATTACAGTATGATAACAGAAATTGCTATAGCTTTTTTTACCTTTTAAAAGCATAAAATGACAAAGTAGGGTTACTACTTGACTAAATTTAAGAGAGGGGGAAAAAAACCCACAGAGATATTTGAACTATGGCTTTTTAATTGTCTGAAAAGACCTTTCTTACTCTCCAGTGGAATGACACTGAAAACAGCTGAGGTGTGATCTGTCCACAACATTTATCTGAGAACAAGAGGAGGGTTATTTTTCTGGCCATTTGTTTGGGTGATAGGCGCTGAAGAGGTCTGTGAGAACCTGAATGAATAGGGAGATAGTTTAAATCTTTTTTGTCACTGAGGTTTGAGATAGGGTAGATATCAAGAGTGCATTTGTGGCAGACAGACATCGAGGCTACCTTGATATGTTGGGGTGTGTGGGAGAGGAAGAAGAATGGGGAAAGGCTTGATATGTCAGCATATGTGTGATACGAAGCGGGGATGCAGGGGCTGCTAGATTGATGCCTACGAGAAAAACGGAAACTGATGAGGCTGTACAGAACTTTTGGGGAGAATACTGGAAGAATTTCTCACCAACAAATCCTTGTGAGCCTTTTCTACCCAGAGACCCGTGCTGGCCTGGGAGTCCGGGGAATCCAAATGTTGCTGGTGGTCCTCGGATACCGGTCAGGCCAGTGGGCCCACGAAACCCAAGATTCCCTTTGGATCCAGAGGGACCAGGGAAGCCATCTCTTCCTAACAGAAGGGGATAATAAGTAAACAGTCAAGCTTCAGAGAACTTATATGCACAGGTGCAGTGTTGAATTCTTATTAAGTTAATCAAACTTTCTCCTAGTGGAGCTTAAGCCATGACTATTTTGTTTGTAAGAGCTGAATCCAACCAAAGACCTACAAATACTAATAAGCTATGATGATAAAACCAGTTGAAAAACATGGCTTGACCATCAGCTTTTAGGTTGAATCATCTCATCACTGACAAGCTGCATATGCTTGAGCACCTCTAGGTAAAGGTATTCTTTTCTCTGCTGGCGATTATTGCTTCTTTTGCTAGAGTAACATGCAATATCTTTGGTGACAGCAATGCACTGCATTCAAGAATAAAAATCATGATCTTTTCAAATTCATGTTCAAGTGCAAATGCAAACTCATTCCAGTTAATGACTGATGCATTTACATATACAAAATAATATAAATGAACATAAAATAACCTAAAATGAATAATCATAAAACCAATTTACTCTAGACTTATACCAATCAAAAGACATGTCTGTCTGTCATCTCTCTCTCTCTCTCTTTCTCTCTCTCTCTCTCCATCCATCCATCCATCCATCCATCCATCCATCCATGTACTCTAATCTAATCTTGATCGCACAAAATATAAAGACTACAGTGATGAATGCACACATTATACATATTCACACTTTGATGGCAAGCAACGAAAAGGCTTTTCTGAATGTTGGATATTGTTATATCCAAAGATAATCAGATGGCTTCCAGAAAGATTTCTATCCAGGTTAAAATAACTGACAAATCCAGTTGATATACTGTAGCCATTATTTAATTGGGATCCTGGTACTCTCTAAATCCAGTGCCAAGAATGCCTCTGGAGAAAAGCCGTGAAACTATAGCCTAGAATTTAAACACCATTGTGAAGCTGTTCATTTTCAGGAAAACTATTAACAGAGAGTCCAGTTGTTATATACAATTTGGGAGGGTACTTTGTGGCTCGATACTATTTTAAGCTGAAACTTACATATTAAACCGGGAACTGAATTAAACTCTCAGCAATATTTAAAACCAGAGTAAAAAAACATAAGTGGAGGGGTTTTTTTGGAAGCTACATTTCAAAATACTGCATGTGGGACGTGCAGAAATCATTATATTGCCCTATATCATTCAACAAGATAGCAATAGCACTTAGATTTATATGCCACTTCATAGTGTTTTACAGCATTCTCTAAGCAGTTTACATAGTCAGCATATAGCATATTTCCCCCAACAATCTGGGTCCTCATTTTACCGACCTGCATCCATATCCTTACATGGCAAGCTGTTCCATTGATTAATTGCCCTCGTCAGAAAATTTCTCCTTACTTTTAAGTTGTATCTCTCTTTGACAAGCTTCCACCCATTACTTCTTGTTCTGCCCTCTGATAGTCTCAACCACCTCTTCTTTTTGACAACCCCTCAAGTAGTGGAAGACAGTTATCATGTCCCCCTGATCATTCTCGATAGATTAAGCATACCTAGGTCCCACAACCATTTGTATGTCAGTCCCTTTATCATCTTTATTGCTCTTCTCTGCATCCTTTCTAGAGTATCAACATCTTTTTTACATTAAGGTGACCAGAACTGGATGCAGTATTCCAAGTGCAGTTTCACCAGTGTGGTGTAAAGTGGTACTATCACCTCTTGTCTTGACACTATCCCTTTGTTGTTTCAGCCTAGAACTGCATTGGCTTTTTTGACACCTGCAGCACACTGCTAGCTCATATTTAAGTGGTTTTCCACAACAACACCTAGAGCCCTCTCGCAGTTACTTCTGTTGAGCCAGATACCACCTATTCTATGCATTTTTTTTTCTGCCTAAGAGTTGGACTGTACTTTTCTCACCACTGAACTGCACCTTGTTAGTTAGGGCCCAATGTTCAAGTCTGTCAAGATCTTAGGTCTATCTTCTAAAAAGTTAGCTATTCCCCCTCTGTTCCGTCCGGAAAAACGCGAGGTAGACCGGGTTCCAACAGTAAAAGTCTTTATTTCAACAATTATTGTGAAACGGAACAGTTTGGCTCTAGCTGCTTTATATACGGCTTGCCTGCCGGCTTGTAGCCAAATGACAGTTACTTGATTTTGCGCCTTTTGGTGGCTCTTTTGGATTGGTTCCTATCCCTATGCTGGCTTTTCTGGCCAATCACATTTGAGGATTTGGAGTAAACCATTTTATACAGAACACCCTCAGCTTGATATCATCTGCAAATGTGATGAGTTCCCCTTCTATCCTCTTTATCTAGATCACGTCAGGTTCCAAGTAATGTGACTGTCATTTATGAAGATGCTGACATTCCCATTACTTGGAAATTAAAAAGCATTAAAAAAAGAAAAATTCTGAGAAAGACATTCTGAACATTTGTTTGCGTTGGTGCCATCCAGACATGATTACTGGATTTCTCCCCAAAATTACAGATAAGTGCTGATGATGCACCCTGCACATTGTGCACTCAGTGTAGTCTTCTGTGAGACTATATTGTCATTGGAACTATATCACATGATTCCTTTCTGCAGAACCTGGAAAACAGAAATCTCCAAACTTGGCAACTTTAAGACTTGTGTACTTTAACTCCCAGAATTATATGCTGTCTGAGGAATTCTGGGAGTTGAGGTCCACAAGTCTTAAAGTTGCCAAGTTTGGGGAGCCCTGCTGTAGAATCTTAACATCCCAGTGGCTCCTCCAAATACCGAACATTGTGTTTTCAGCTTTTTGCCACCCTCTTTATTCTAATGTATAAGGCCCTGGCTGTACCATTTCTTTTTTTTTATTATTAATCTTTGTGTAATCTAAACCAGACTTACCTTTAATTCCTGGTAAGCCTTGATCTCCTTGTAAGCCTTTTGTTCCTGGGAATCCAGGTGGCCCATTGTCTCCAGGAAAGCCTGGTGGTGCTCCTAGAACATCACCTGTAAGCCCCTTTTCCCCAAGGTGGCCTAGCAAACCTGGCAAACCAGGATTTCCTCGAAGTCCCCTTTCCCCAGGCATTCCTGAGGCACCTTTGCTTCCTCTAGGTCCAGTGAATCCTAAGCATAATAAAATGACAAGGATGATAAGAATCACACTTCAGTCAATTAACAACGAATTAAATAAAGTATGGGGAAAATATTAAAATAATCAGTATACTGAATACTATTAATCAAATGAACGTTCATTCCCATTAGTTTCTATGGGAATATAGTAATTACCAAAACATCTCATTTGCATAAAAGTACAATCTAACTATTAATCTGTTATATGAATATTTCCTGGACATGATTTAGAAAAAGTTTTGGCATAAAGGTCTGATCAAATATAGTCCAATAACAACATTTTTTCATCCGATTAAAATTTTCTCAGTGCTGCCCTCCTTTGTTTCCTGAATATGTGAACTGTAATCTGTTGGTACTATAAGCTATCCTTATAGTTAAATTAATTTGCTAAACAAATACAAGTTATGTTCAATGGAGTCAGACTCTGTTATAGATGTATATTCTTGCATTATATTAAGAAATTAATAAAAAGTACCACAAGTACATATCTGAAACTTACCTTAGAATTTGAAAAAAATAAACAAATTTTGCCCTTGATACTCTGCATATTCTTCCATTCCTTAATCATGCAGGTTTTTAACATGTGGATACGCATGTTTAATTTAAGAATTGGAAGATAAAATCCATAGGATTAGAGATTTTATTGGTGGTAAACCTATTTCTATTAGAAATATGCTGAAGAAGTTATCACTGGTTACAAGTACCTTTCAAATTTCAAAAAGAAACATATTTCTCTATTCATGGGATTATGCAATCAAGTATTTTTCATGTTCGAAGAATGAGATATATCAAAAACATCTCTACAATTTTATATAAAACTGTCACGTTGTATAAACAGGTTTTTTAAAATATGAGGTTTAAAATATGAATTAGTTTGGGTCTTCTTATACTGTATAATGATAAAACTTACTTTAGCAAGTAATCACTGACTATAAAAATAATTAATACATTATCTAGATGATGTTGAAAGTAATCAACTTGATATCTATTACCATCCCTAGTTGGCAATATCTAATTCTTCTACATAGAACATTTTTGGGAAAAGGGGAAATATGCACCAGCCTATACACATTAATTATAATGTTTTATTGTCTAGCCCCAAGGAGGGATTTTTCCAAATAGTATGAGAGGACACTCCTCTTCTTCATAGTAGGCAAAAATGCTCCCTAGTGCAGGGACAACTTCCTCCTCTCCAGATCACACACAAAATAAATTTTCAGAACATTTGTGGAAAACTAAAGAAAGAATAGAAATTAACATGGCTCTTAGTCAATGAGCTATTATATGCTGAAGCAAAATATATAGTTGCTGTTATTAATACATAATCTTTAGATTGAGTGGAAATCCCTATATTTTATAAGAACAGGAATACTCAATAAGGATCAATTTCTCTGTCAGGAGAGAACAAGTGAACTGTTAGTGAGTTAAAATCTCCTTTTAAAAATTTTATTTTTTAAACACCTAATTAGAATTAAGAGTTCTTTTCTCAGTGGGTCTGTTTAATCTGTGATTCGCCAGCCAAAGAGTAGCTCTTTGCTACTCCTCAGGCAAATACGCTTGCCCAGACTGGTATAAATAGCACACTCTGGGAAAGTACATGTTTGTTGAGGTAATTCCCCATTAGGAGAATGAGTGCATACAGGGAGACATAGTGACAGAAGTGTTGGAATGATACACACACAGCACACAGATACACTGTACAGTAAATGTAGGTTTTTTACTTCCAGAAACGTTAAGCAAAGTTCAAACACAGTCCAAAGTCATTCACAGGTAAGGCAGTCAGTATACAGTCCAAGGATAATCCAATAACAAAGTCCAGTGTCAAAAACAGTTCAGTATCAGACTTACATCAAATCCAGGAATAGCAGTCAATTAAGAGGAACAGCAATATTCTCCAACAGAAGGAAAAAAGAAAACTCACTGAGACATATTCTCTTCTGAGACTAACACTAAGACAACCCAGGTTTCTGGCTCCATCGTATGGCCGTTTGAGAAACCACACCTAATTACAGTTTTGCATTTTCTTAAAGATACAGTATTAAAATGTCTATCCTGGTTTATATATTTTCAACCCAAATACCTGTTAGGTGACTTATATTCCTGACAATGTTGCTCTGAATGAATGCAGGGAATGGCCAATGATACGGCATACCAACTTGACTGAAGACTGACCTTTCACTGTTCTATTAAAAGTATAAAGGTTTTCCCCCTCAGATTCTGAGCTGTGTTATTTTAGAATAAAGATTTTTCCTCAGGAAACTAACACACAGTCAACTATATGCTTGACATCACCCACCTGCACACTTAGAAGCCTACTTGTACTAGCCAATTACTGCATTGTTACTATGCTGTTATCCCTGGGATAAACCAATCATTGGGCTTGTATGTATAAGCACACTGCTACATTTAGAGTATAATAATAAAACACTGTTGACTGAGAGAGGAGAACTTCTGAACTCAGGAGACACTTGACTCAAGAATCATGTGTACATATCCTTGTTTGTAACAAATGAAGCCAGCAGAATTATTACCGGATGCCTTAAACCTACCCCTCTTGAGAAGATCTACCACCCAACTGACATTGCCCTGCCTGCTGTTCGCAGAGAAGAAGCACCATACAGAAAGAGTCTTAAATCTTCTATATTTAGGTAACGCCCTCTCTATGGCCTACAACCAGCTTATCAAAGATTCAAATCCAGGAAGAGTTTTCTTAGATCGACAGAAGACTTCAAAGAATTTGAAAGCAGAGTGGAAAACTACAAAGAACCAACACTGGAAGAAGCCAATGGAGGAGCTGGCACCTGGGCCTGACAAAAGTTGGGAAGCATGGAAATCGTTGAAAAGACTGCGCATGGATACAACAAAATACAGAGACACTTTGAACAAATGGGGCTACCCGGTGGCTTCTGCCCTTTGCGATTGTGGTGACATGCAAACAACAACACATACATATACCTGTCCTTTGTGTCCCGATCAGTTTAGACTTGAGTATCTCATGGCAGCATGACAGAACACAATTAAAATTGATAGTTTCTGGGCAAGATCTGTTCAATTTGTATATATATATTAATATTTCATTTTATATTTTAAATGTTCTGCCATATAGTATGCCTTATTTTAATTGTGATGCTTCTGGCACAAACAAACAAACCAGCTAAATGGTGAAATATAAATCCTATCCAAATATCTGCAAGTAATTGTTAGTTTTATAGTACCTGGTGAACCTGCACCTCCACGACCTTGATCCCCTTGAAGTCCTTTCAGTCCTTGAGGTCCATGCAAACCAAATTCACCAGGAATCCCTTTTGTACCCTTTGCACCTATGATTTGAAGATGTAACATGTATATGTTTATTTTAAAAAACTCATTAGAGGAAGAAAAACTAACTGTGGTTGAATGTAGTCCTGATTTCCAAGTGGGAGGGAGTGTGTTCCAGAAGAGCAAGAGACAGCAAGGTTTAGCTAGTTTGTGTGGAAGAAAGAGAGTTAAAATTGCTCCTCCCTAGGAATTATCAGAATATATGTTCTATGGTATATAGTAAGTAATCTAGTTGGGCAATATTTCTGTTTATAGGTGAGGAACAATAAAGGCAACTGCTTAGAAGAATATCAACATGTTTTTCTTGGTTTTTGAAAACTGACACTAATACAAACTAACAGAAAGTAAATAGTAAGAGAAAGAAAATAGTTGGAAAAAGAAGCAGAAAAGCATCAGGTAAAGTAAAAGGGAAATTTCATAAAGAAGTGAATTCTATTCTTCATCACAACAAATACGTTCATAACTCTTCACCCCCTATAATGTTACAAAGAGATATCTCTTCTTTCCATAACTTACCCCTTTATAAGCAAATCCATAAAACTTCAACTTTTCAGTCTGTAAACAATTTCTTTTAGAATTTTATAAAAAGCATGTGTTATTTTAACCTTGCTCAAATAAACTAACATTATTTTCCTTCCTTTTACTTCTGACAATCTTAAATTCATTCAGATATTGTCATAGGCTTTGATTTCTCTTCAATCTTCTTTATGCCATCACAGAAGCTTCTTCAAGGCTTTAGCAAGCCTCTTTTGTAAATCTGATAAAAATACATTATCAAGACTGCTCTCTTGATTTATTGTTTGTACTTTCCTTTTAATTTTTAAAACTTCAGTCAGCTTCTTTTGTATATCCAGAAAAGAGTCTTTATCTGGGTTGTTCAATTGGTCTATCACTTGTATTTCCACTTGTATTGTTTTATAATCCATACTTTTAAAAATCCAATATTTCTGACTCTATTATTTCTGCATCAGACAAGATTTGTTTCACATCTGTTGGACATAATCTATCCATACAAGCAGGTATTATTACTAACTTTCTTTAGATTGTGGCTACTAATTTCTGACTCCATTCTTCAAATGTCTGCTTCAGTATTTTAATTGTTATCTGTTATTTCTTCTAAAAACAAATCACTACTATTTCCTGCAAGAAGCTGTTCATTCTTTATAATTAACTTCGAAGTCTTACTGTAAAAATTTCAATATTCCAAATTTATCTCGACCCTTACTTAGTCCATCTATTACTTTCTAAGATCAAAATCCTATTTAGCCTTTTGGTGTTTATTTCAGATTTTTAAAATCTTATAAATTAATTTTTCTTTTGTTCAGAGCTGAAAATAAATTCACCCTCTGTAGATTTTTCAAACATGTCATTCTGAAGATTTCTAATAGCTTTAAAATAGTTAATAAGCATTTCCTGTAAGTGATTAGGAAATGAGATTTGCAAACCTAGTGTCCTTTAAAAGGTTTTACTGTGGCTGTAAGCAAGATGGGTAATCCTGTCATCTTCCAGCACTGAAACCCTCATAAAACCATTATCCTGTGGTCTCCTCATAAGGAGCAATTATCTGAAGTATATGTAGATGATCTCCCATCCTTTCTTTATCTGGAGACATTCTAAGGAAACAGTCTACTTTCTGGATCCTTGGTTGTCAATTCCACTTCCACAGAGTCACCTTTAGTTTGTCATACCTCCTCCAGAAGTTCCAATAATATTTTTAAAATGCATATTGCGATAATGAATAGTCATTTTGATTCAGAAACAGATGGCATATTTTAAAGGGATTAAAATGAAAAATATCCTTTATTTAAAAAAAGTTACTTTGAAATCAATATAAAAGATTTTCAATTCTGTTCAAATATTATAAACATAAAGAATGTGACATGTTAAGTAAGTTAAGACACAAGTTTGTCTACTTGAAACAAAAACAAGAACGACTACTATATTATTGATTACCAAGAAAACAACGATTACATTTGTCAACTGAAAGTTTTGAGTTCATACAAATACACAAAATTACAAAATAATAATTGATAGATGAATATGGAAGTTATTTTTTTTTAATTAAGTAAGCCAGATTTGATGTCATGAACAGTTGTCACCTTTGATTAACAGCCACCAGTTCAGCATCTGAAACAATGCTGAACAAGTGGTATTTGGAGTTCTAGCTGCCATAGCATTCCCACAGTCATGTGATTGTAACAGGTGCTTAGTTTGTGCCCATCTGTGACCTTCTTTAACATCCTCCAAGAAGGAGATTCATATGATGTTGCATTTTATGAATGCATTGCTTAGTGACAGCAATTCTAGTCACAACTGCAATTTTTAATTGAGGATTACTCGTACAGTGTTGTTTTGGAATAATTACAGTTGAGAAAAATTGGATGAAATTATTCTTTCTATGTGAATGTATGGTACTATTTAATTCTTTTAAAAAGCATACCTGGTAGTCCAGGTGGTCCTGGGTACCCCAGAGCTCCTTTTGGGGCCATAACACAACTGGTTCCTAAAGACAAAAATATAGACTGAAAGAACAAAAAATGCTGATGGCTCCTTAAAGCCCACCAAATGAATTATGGCAAAGGTTTTGTTAGATTAGAGCCCACATTGTCAGTTGAGTAGACAAAACAATTTTACTCTTTTAATACAATTACTTTAATGTTGCTTCTGAATTTTTTAACAATTGTGCATAGCATATTTTGTTAAAGAGAATTTGTGAAATTAAAATGTATAAAAAGTTTTTCAAAACAGTATTGAAACAATATTCTTGTCTCACAGTTTTCTTGTCATATAGGTTTCTTGTCTTATGGGAGAAGAAACATTCACTTAAATAAAAGTATATAGTTCATTTTTGAATAATCATATTTGGATCATTTTACCTGGATGAATTGATTCTGTTCTATTATCTCTAAGAAAGTGGTCCTGTGTTTGCCCACATTCTATAAAACAAAGGAAGCAAACAAACAAGAATGTCTGATTTGTTTAAGCCATTATCAGGCACCAAACTATAATATTCAATCAGACTATACCTATGAATCCATCTATAAGAATTCAGTGGCTCAATTATCTATCTGATACAAATCATTCATAAGCAGGAAAAACTGCCAAAGTATTCAAAATATAGGAGACTGATGGACAAATGAAGCAATGTTACATGAGGAGATCTATAAAAATTGTGTGGTCAACAATATCGTAAAGCAGAAGGGACACTGTGTTATTCTACTAATCCTAATTCCAAAACAATTTCATCAAGTACTCCTATTGCTAAGATTCAGTGATTTATTAATTATAGTATCCACCTCAGAGATTAATCTCCAGTTCATTGAGATGGAAATTCCCTGTCAGCCTTTTCATTGTTCACTTGCTTTAAATATCAAAAAATTGCCCTTGAAAAAGCAGAACAAGTGAAAGAGATTCTAAGCAATATGTGAAGTTTTGAACTAAAAAGTAGAATGTAAATATTATCTATCTATCTATCTATCTATCTATCTATCTATCTGTTTTTGTCTGAGTGTGTGTGTGTGTGTGTATGTGTGCGGTGTGTGTGTGTGTGTGTGTGTGTGTGTGAGAGAGAGAGAGAGAGAGAGAGGTGGGGGGGGGGAAGGAGATAATTTTAAATTTTACACAAAAGCTTATATGTTGAAATTTAAAATACTTGTGTATTTTGTTTCCTGAATTTGTCTGGGCATGGCTTCTTTTTGTGCAGTACCTGCCCCCCCCTTCTGTTTTTGTTTTGGGTTTTTTTTTGCCTCCTGGGCCTCAGGGAAGCCTCCAGGGGGGGCATTTTTGCTCTCAGGAGGCTTTCTTGAGGCCCAGGAAGGCAAAAAATAGAGCGCTGGGGGCACACAGTACCCATCCCTGCATGCCCCTTTTTGCCTTCTGGGCCTCAGGGAAGCCTCCTGGGCGAAGCAGTAAGACAATGAGAGGGATGCCAGCACAGGTGATCATTGGAACAGCTGATTGTCGGGAGGAAAAAAAAAAAGAAATACTGGTTCAGTCGAACTTGGTGGAACCATTAGAATCCCATCACTGATTTTGCGATCATATTCATCTCAGGTCCCCAGATTTCCAAATGTGTTCAAACTAGTTGGGGATTGCAACAAAGTACCTGTCTGAGCAGAAGTGCCTGGAGGGCCAGGAGGGCCTTGAAAGCCAGGGTTTCCATATGTGCCAGGGTCACCTGTAGGACCACGATATCCCTTTGGACTGGGCAAACTCACACCAGGCAGACCAGTTTCACCAGGAAAACCTTTTGGGCCTGGCTGGCCTGCACTACCAGGATTCCCTTGTTCTCCTCTTACGCCATCACCCTGCAAAGAAATTTAAAATACTGTAAGCAAGCTAAGCTGTTTCAGCACTAAATCACTTTCTTAACTTTCTCAGCTACCTTTTTATTGAGTAACCCAACTTCTATAAACAGGTAACTCCTGTACCCAGCAATTACATACAGAATATACAGTATATCTCCATATCTCCAGTTGGCTTCAGGGAGGAAATGTGGATAACAAAGGAAAAACTCCAAATAGTAAAACTGCTAAGATTATTTGATGGATGAATAACTTAGAATGAGAATAGCATAATAGAAAGCAGTTGTAAAATTATTGTTAGCAGAACATTTATTGCAAGTGACTTAATCGATGAAATCTCTCTGTCTGTGTAGCGCAAATAACTTGCAGCATTTTTCAATTATATTCATCATCTCCTTTTTATGGCCCCATAATCCCTTGCGGGATGGAGTCTGGGCAACTGAATGAAGCGATGTTTACTGCCCAGATGCCCTTCCTGTCACCAATGCGGAGTTTTGCTCATCAGATACATTCTCATTGTACCCGCAGAGAAATACCTGCCTCTACCTAGGATCAAGCTCACAGCCTCCTGATTGTGAGTCAAGAGCTCCACCTCTAGGTCACCGTTCCTTTCTCAACTATATTTTTCAATGATATTGAACCCATAAAATGTCCAAATTGTCACATTCACACTGTGTGAGTCTATTAGTCACTGTTGGCGGGTAATTTTTAAAATTTGCATGTTATGAATAAGGCAGGCTGTTCCAACTAATTTTTTAGAATAAAGTTCTATTCCAATTGAAGCTTCTTAGTTTCCTCAAGGATAACTGAAAATTCCCACCTGATTTCAAACTATTCCCATCCAGGATTGCTACACCTTCTAAAGCTTCTAAAATTGTGAAAACAGTAAAAGCAATAAATCAATAGTTGACCAGACTAGCTCAGAATGAATATTAAGGATGAATATTAAATCCCCAAGAACCACTGTGTCATGCCCCTGGTGGAGCCTGACTCTGAGGAAGAGGAGGAACAGCCAACAGGGAGTGGGAGTGTGGCTCCAGAGGTGGTGGAGGAGGCTGGGGAAGGGCAGAGGCCGGCTGAGCAGTCAGAGGAGGATCCAGGCCCATTCCCTATCCATCCTAGGTCACGCAGGGAGGAGAGGATCAGGGAAACGCGAGGTCTACTCAAGAGGAGATTACCATGATCCTCCTCATGGCTTGCAGCTGGGAGCTATGTATAAAAGTTTGCAATTGCACAGTTAGAATTGCTGAAATCAATTAGTGTTCACCTTGAAAGAGGCTTATCTTTGCTGGCATTTTTCCCATGGACTTTTCTCAGCTATTTTCCTAGAATTTATAATTAGTTATCTCGGCTTGCTTCAGAACTCTCATCAAAACAGTTTGTTTTGATTTTCTGTTTGCCTCCTTATTTACTTTTGTAACTTTAAACTGTGCCTAATAAAACAGTGAAGTGAAGTTGAAGGTTTTACCAGACTTTAATATATGTTTTGGATTTGGGGTTATTTTGAGAGACCACGGGTCATCACACACTGCCTTTGCCCTGCCAGGGTTCTGTTTCAGATTACTGGCCTATCTTGTCCATTAATGAGTCCAACTCAGCAACTTCAAGACTTGACCTGATTTCAACCTTTAGCAGAAGTCAAGTGAAAGGAAGGCTATCAATGTGATAAATCTCACATTAGGACCTTGAGGGTTGAAGCTGAATGCTCAACTTACCCGAAGACCAGGAAGCCCTGGTAAACCATCTATGCCATTCCTGCCTGGTAAACCAACTTCTCCTTGACTTCCAGGAATTCCTGGAGTTCCTGGCTCTCCTTTGGCACCTTGAAAACATGGTTTTATGGAGATGTAGCAAAAGAAGTCAATATATACATAAAGTTGTTTACTTTATATATTAAAAATGTTATCTGTTTGTTACCTTTTGTGGTAACATATTGGGAATCCCCCTTTATCCCTTTTGTTCCAGATGGTCCAGGTTCACCAGGTAATCCCTATTGATGGATATTAAGAAAATTTAATTAATCACTCTAAAAACATACTGGAAAAGTGTAAGAAAAAAATTATGGTGGGTTTTTTTTTTTTTTTTTT
>BHFT01004692.1:20922-36502 GCA_004320025.1 Laticauda laticaudata
TTTTTTTTTTTTTTTTTTGTGAGAACAAAATGCACTGAAGGTTCAAAACAAAAGAAAAGTCATATAATTTCTCCCAATTAATGCAGGCTTGCAAGCATGTGTGCAGTATTCTGTTGCAAAGAGGATTTCAAGAAAGTATTAAATTTGTGCAAAGTTTAGAATAGGCTGGATTTTACACTGAAAAGACAATGAATTAGTCTCATTTCACAACTGAATCTGGTATTTCTGATTTTTTTCTCATATAAAAGATTCATAGCACATTTTGCATAAATCCAAAGAATTAACGGAACTTCTACAGGGGAAACAATGCTTTCAAGTAGAAGATCTACATATAGAACCCCATTGCTGCAAATAATGTAAGCCCATATATGAAGAACTTCACATTTGAAAATATTTATGTCATAAATATAGATAATAAATTGGGAAAATATTATATAATATTTTGTTTTCTAAAATATACAATATTCGATTACAAAAATATCATACCTTTCCACCAGTAAAGCCTGGAAGTCCATGGTAGCCTTGATCTCCTAATTCCCCCTTTTTCCCAACATATCCTATTGGACCTTGAAATCCTGGAGGACCAGGTTGTCCTGCAGGACCCCTTCTTCCTTCGATATGTTCAACACATTTACAATCTCCTGTATCACCTACAAATATATATAGATATTTGTGGGTTTGTGTTTGTGTGTGCATAGTATTGAAACATTTACCTGCAATCATGGATTTTAGCAAAATTCATATAAAATTACAGCTATCCATATCAGTTCAATACATCCCTTCACAGATACAGATATTGCAAAGAAGGCAACCAATATTGCGCCAGTAAAGCAGAGCTACTGTATCTAAGTTTAAAAACTGATAGGACCACTAAGTGGAAGTATAGAGATACTGAAAATTCTGCAGCCTTAATTTGGTAATCTAAACATTATGACAGATCCCAGAAAAGAGCCAAATTGAGTGCCTAGAGGTCACATTCAGCCTGCTGATTGAAATCCCTGATCCATAGTAGTCGTATTCAACAATTTCATAGCACTATGCATCTTTACCTAAAGTTGTCCTACTGAATTCCTTGGGGTTGATTATTAATTCTGCATAGTGTTGAAGCATCCACTTTTCCACACTTGGGATTTCACAAACATGCACCTGGAGTCTTATGGCAACTTAAGCCTGTCTATGTGAGCAGAGACTAGAATGAGAAAAATGTTGCTTTTTCAGCCAAGAAGGTTTCCTTTTCAGTTCCATAGGGCCCCCTCCAAATAATTTGCTGGAATTTGATGTTGAGCTTTCCTTATATAATATTTATCTGTAATGTGCAGAGTCCAGCCATTTATTTATACACAATCACACATCTTGCTTAAATTCATCTAGATAAATTGTTGGTGGTTCCCTTTAATAATTGAAATGATTTAGTATATTTAGAAAGCACTTCAAAGCTTTACAGCTTGCATAAACAAAGTGATCTGACATTTCTCTTAACAACTTTTGTATGAGCCCGAAAAGAGATGCTGCTTTAACAGATTATTTTAGTGAAGTTAATCAAACCTTTAAAGTAGCTACATTCATTTCCGAACCATGTACAGCCCTATATTTAGCCTTATTTATTTACAGCATTTACTTATAAAATGATTATTCTGGAGCTTATAAACAATACGATTACACATATCATAAAAGATTAAAGCTAGTCCTCAATTTATGGCTATTTAACAATGGTTCAAAGTTATGACAAAGCTGAAAAAGTGGATTAAGGCCAGTCATCAAAGTTATGACTGTTGCATCAAACCCCCAAGCCCTCCCCCCCCAGTTATGGGATCATGGTTTGGGACCTTGGGAACTGACTCACATTTACACTGGTTGCAGTGTCCTCTGGTCATGTGATTGCAATTTGTAAACCTCAGCTTCTGACAAGCAAAGCCAATGGAGGAAGCCAGATTCACTTAATGACCATTTGATTCACTTAACAACTACATGAACATTAATCATAAAATTTGTGTCAGATCCTTATCATGATATTGCCATTCCTATGGGGAGGGTGCCTGAATGCATTGATTAGCTTATTGTCTTCTTCCTGGTTCCTACTCATCCTATAGCCTCTTAAGGCCCAGTCCCACTGCACTTACGGATGCAAAGAGGATGTAAAACTTTAAAAAAAGCTTGCCATCCATTGAAAAATGCTATGCATCCGTTGTGTACTCACTGCATATATGTTTCATATGCTCTATCTGTCGAGCATCCGTCCACTGCGATTTCATCCGCGCAAGAAGTTTTGAGCTGCCAAACTTTGTGAACGGATGAACTTTCCGCCGCGTATGATATGTACATCGCGACATATACGGGCAACAAACGTTCTATGTCCGTTATCATTTGTTTAAACGTCCGCTGTATCTTCTCTGCATCCTCTGGCCATCCCCTCAACTCACATCCGCTGCAAACTGAAAAAAAACGGGAAAGAGGGAGGAAACAAAAGGTACACGGAACGTTTACACAGCGTGAGTAGCACTGAAATAGACGGACAAAACGTTTGTATCTGGGATAATATCTCATATATTTAGGATGTCTGCAGTACGTCTAGAGTATGAAGAAGGACACCTAGTGGACAACCGATATTTTCTATAAAAAGGGGAAGAAATCATCTGGATCGCTTGGGATGGTGGACCATACAGTCCCACCTATGGTTGAACTGGAGGTTTATCTATCCCACAACTATCTTATCTATCCAGAAGCATGCAAAGGCTTAACCATTTTTTCAAAGTTTTCACCAACACTTTATGAAGTAAAAAAAATGAACCAAGTGTCTTAAGCAAAGATAACCTTTAATTAACTTTCTTAGGTAAACTTTATGACTTTATTAAATAAGCAAAATGAACAAGTAAACTGTATTAAGTGTCTTAAGCAAAGATAAACTTTATTAACTTTCTTAGGTAAACTTTATGACTTTATTAAATAAGGCAAAATGAACCAATGTAAACTGTATTAACTGTCTTAAGCAAAGATAAACTTTATTAAACAAGTAAACAACTCAGTCTCTGAGACTATTCTCAGTCACTCTGAGTCATGTCCATGTGTCTCAGCTGTGAAGTGGGTAGTGACTGTGATGTGTGGTTGGTGATGCTGTCTGAGAGCACATTGGGGTGCTTGGCCTCAAGGAACAACAGGTGGTGTGTGTTTCAGGAGCTTTCCGAGAGCTGACTCAGTCTCATGAGGTTGAGAGGCCTTTCATCAAGGACTTGAGATGTCAGGCCCAATACTGATGACAGATTGTTCAATTGACGGCTGGCTGTGGGGTGGAGGAAGGGTTGGGAGGAGTGTAGTGGGGCGGTCTGTCTGCAGCTGGGTGAGGAGTGCGTCTGTGGCGTCCGATGAACCTGGGCCTGGACTGGGAAGTTCTGCTTGTGCTGTGGGAAGTCCCTGGTATGTCGTAGCCTGGTAGGTGAGGGCTGTGAAAGCTGTGGAAGGGATGTGAAGTCACCTGAGGTGGAGGAGCAGACATGGACTGGGTAGGACCAGCTTCAACTGAGCCTTGAGGGTTGTGGAGAAGTGCTGTGATCTTCTGCTTCATCACCTGTACTTGGCCTCAGTCAGGTCCCTCAGGGTCTGCTCAACATAGTTGATGAAGAGCTTTCCGGGCCGAGGATGCTCTGTCCAAGTCGACCAGCAGAGAGAGAGTTCTGTGCTGTCTTCATTGTGTGCCCTGATCTCCAACAGCACACTGTTGGTCCTGCCCTCCAGTCTGCCTCTCTGCCTGCGTCCTGTGGGATGGTGGTGGAGGTGGTGTGGGTTGGCCTCTGATGGCTGCTGCTTCTTCCTCCATTTGTGACAGCAAGGCGTCATCCTCTACAGGATCCTCCAATCCGCCGGCATGGGGAGTGCAGCTGTCGAGGGGTCTCTGCTGTGGGGCCCTCTGAAGACACCTGCTGGACAGGGAGGCTGGCTCCTGGCTGGAAGAGGACTGGCTGTCTGTGGGCTGTCTGAGGGAGAGGGGTCTCAGAGGGGCTGTCCTCGGTGGCGATTCCACCCTCCAGGAAACTGCACTTGGCCATGACGTACATCTCCTGGTCAGTGAGCTTGACAGCGGCCTGCCCGGATTTTTGAGTAATAGCTTGCCATACCAGTGTGCATGTGCTTCCACCATCCAAGGAGTACTTCTGCAGTGTACCCTAGCTCTTCACCTTGTCTCTCCAAGCTGCCTGATTTTTCTTGTGTCCCGATACAGTCTGTGGCCCTTTCTCCAGAGGTACCTCGTTTCTCCTCAGCCATTCCAGCACCTCATCCTCATGCTTCTCGGAAATGTGTGTACTGTTTCCTCTCTCCCTTCTCCTTCCCTGCCTCTTCTCCCTCTGGCAGGAGCTTCAGCAGGGCCTCAGGGCTTCAGCATCAGGGCCTCTGGAGATTGTCCAGGGCTTGAGCACAGGGCCTTCAGGGGCTTGAGCAGCAGGACCTTCAGCAGCAGGGCTTTGAGGGGTTTGAGGGCCTTGGGCTGGTCCACCACAGCAACAGCAGCAGCAGCTTCAGAGTCAGTGCCAGGGGGTGGGATGCTGGTTCTGCCCTTCTTGCCAGGGCTTGAACGAGTTGGCACGGACTTCCTCTTCGCCTGACTGAGAACCATGGTGTTCTGCGATGTATGTGGCAGCACGTCTTTCCCCTGTATGCTGACTGCGTGCGTGCTACATCCTTTTATATCTGTGGAGCGGATGCAATTCATATCCCCCACATGCGCAGTGAACACTTTGCATCCGATATACAT
The DNA here is from genome assembly GCA_004320025.1 of Laticauda laticaudata. Lineage (NCBI taxonomy): Eukaryota > Metazoa > Chordata > Lepidosauria > Squamata > Elapidae > Laticauda > Laticauda laticaudata. Next base: position 25,667 of record BHFT01004692.1, read on the forward strand.
CCGTGCAACATCCCCTTTGTTTCCTATAGGCGTACGTGATGCATCCGCTTCATCTGCTATGCATCCACCCCTTCCGCTGTGCATCCATTTCGAAATTCTCCCCAGAACCCCTTCGGAGGTGTCATCCGCTTCCATCTGCTTGGCTTCCGATGAACATCCATTTAACATCCCCGCTACATACTACCCACGCCTGTTCTTTTCCATTCTGTTTATGCAAATTTTTGCCACTTTTTGTAGCGGATGAAAACGGATGGAGCCACCCCCGAAATTTTGCTCATCTGCTGTGTCCTTTCTGCATGCAATTTGTGTCCATCAGCCAGTGGGACCTAGCCTTTAGTTTGTAACTCTAACTCTGACACCTATCTGCTCTGTGCTTTGATTTACCTTTGGGGAATGTGTAAGGGGGGAGGGCCATCAGTTTTATCTCAGTTCTGAAGCTTCCGGAGAGAAGTGCCTGGGAACAATCCCTTATCTCCTACCCAGGATTACCGTCTTCACATCTTCACACTTGTGGATTGACTCATTCAACATCGGACTTAGGGGAGGGGTTTCTAACTCCTTTATCCTGGCAGAATTGCCTAACGGGACTTTAGAGCCTGCTTTGCTTTTGTCTTGCAATCACTCCCTTTCAATAAAAGGATCCTTTTGAAATGCTGCTGTTTCAAGAGTCCATGCTTTCTTGATTTGGGGAGAAGAGACAGGAGCTTACAATCAGGTCTGGTCACATGATGACTTGTTGAACATCTGCATCATTTATCAATCAAAATTCCAGAACCAATTGTGGTTGAAAGTCAAGGACTACCTGTATTTGTGAAACAACCAATTGTAGCCTACACTACAATGGATCTAGCTGCACAAACTTTCTTCCTTTGTGTTCCAGCCATCTTCAGATGATTTTCATTGATCTTAACTCAGATTAATACAAAGGAGTCACATTAGCTATAATCAATGAGAGAAAGTAATCAACCAGAAAATTTCCAGTTCTCATCAGCTTTCATTGATGTTAGGAATATAAGTCACCTAACAGTTATTTGGGTTGGAAATATATAAACCAGGATAGACATTTTAATACTTTGTCTTTAAGAGAATGCAAAAACTGCAATTGGCTGTGGTTCTACAAATGGCCATAAAATGGAGCAGAAACCTGGGTTGTTTTAGTCTCAGAAGTCTCAGAAGAGAGTGTGAGTGAGTCTCTGTTTTTTCTGTTGGAGAGTATTGCCATTCCTCCATTTTTCCTTATTGACTGTTATTCTTGCATTTGATGTGAGTCTGTTACTGAACTGTTTATGATACTGGCCTTTGATACTGGAATTATCCCTGGACTGAACACTGAGTGATCTAACTGTGAATTGACTTGGATTGTGTGTGGACTTTGCTTAAATGTTTATTGAAAAGTAAAAACCTACATTTACTGTACAGTGTATCTGTGTGCTGTGTGTGTATCATTCAAACAATTCTCTCACTACATCTCCCTGTATGCGCTCATTCTCCTAACGGGGAATTACATCAACACTGGTTATGGGCCCTGGCAATACCAGGCTCAGATAACTGAGAGTTAGGGTGAATACACAGTACTGTATGCAGACAATTGTTCACTGTTTAATTGTGGGTTACTATCCTGGTAAAGATGTCACAACACACCTCAACAAGTCTATCACTGATAACCTGGTTGGATGGAACAAACTATATTTCCTGGTCTATGAAGTGCAGTCTACTTCTGCATAGAGAAGATTTATGGAATGTAGTTCAAGACCCACCAGATGTAAATGCTTGGGATCCAGCTAATGAGGACGATGCCAAGAAGATTGCTGACCTTAAACAGAACAATGAACGAGCTCTTTGTATAATTGGAATAACACAGAGTGACCAGCATATTCGTGGAGAAGAGTCTGCTGCTAGGTGCTGGGAGAATTTGAAGAGGATTTATGTTCATGACAGTGTAGGTGCCATACATCTTACACGTAAACTTTAGAGGATGTCTTTTGAAAAGTTTGGAGATATGGTTTACGTTTCATTTAAACTTCATTAAATATAACATTTTCAGAGCTACATGAAAAGGAAATGATATTTTCAGAGCTGCATCCAAGTTAACTCATTTGGTGTTCCTCATTGGATGAAAGTTTATAATGATCATGTATCTTCACTGGAATCCTGCCCAGAGATTAATTTTGACATTGACTGACATAACTGGTAGGGTTGTTTAGAAGAAGCAAGAGAATGGCTGGTATAGGGACCGAACTGGAGGAAGGAAAATCCATAAGAAGAGGATTTGTGTGTTCAACTGCCCACATACTGTTAGAAATGTTTTCTTGTGGGGCTAGGAGACATATAGCAAGATTCTGTAAGAAGGGAAAAGAGGACAGAATACTGTGTAATCACAGAAGGCTAGGAGAAATGCAGTTTTAGGCTATGTCTAGAAATTCCAGACTGTAAACCAGATTTGGGAATTGTTGATAGTGGGGCATCACAATGCATTACTAAAGATAGAGAGAAGTTTGTAAAGATGTCCATGAGTGTACAACATATGGATGATTGGCAAATGGATGGAAGATTAAAGCATCAGGTGAATGGTACTGCATATTGTATTGCCTAGTATAGACACACCATTTAACTGTGTTATATGTATCCTACTTGAAATTGTATTGTATCATAGTAAAGGGGTTTAGTTAATCTTGGTTATGTCATAATCTTTAGGGGAGATAACTGTATTATTAGAAAAAGAGGGTAAAAGTGGTTACTGCTACTTTAGATGAATGATTTATATGTGGATACATGAGAACAGTGAAAGATGGCCTAACTCAGGTTTGTAAAATATTAAACCACATGGAATGAATGTATACCATTTCTGCACAGACGTCTGGGGGCACATTAATTCAAAAATGCTCAAACAAACTGTTGAATTTGTCAGAGGGAGTCTAAATTGAAATCCTGTAGTCAAGTATTTAAACTGTAATGCTTGGTAGCCAGATAAAGCAAAAGGTTATTCAGCAAAACAGACTTAATAGGTTAGACCAAGAACCTTAGAGGTTGTTTTGCTGAACATAATTGGTCTAAAAAATCTAGTTTAGGAGTGCCTGCTATATTTTAAAGTATTATGGACCATTCTGCCACGATTATGGGTTTCTGCTATCGTATGAAGAACAAACAGAAAACATTCCAAACATTTCTTAACTGGCTAACGGTTGTAGAAGAGTAAGAGAAGAAAACAAATTAAAACATTTTAAATTGTTAACTATTCTTGTTTGAAGAAAAGTTCTACTCAATATATGGTAAGCGATGAGGTTTGAAACAAAGGATTCCAAACTACATCGTTAAAATGGTTGGTGTTGGGCATAATGTCTGCACCTTGCAGACCACAACATAATCGTTTATAGAATGAAAGAGGCAAACATTGACAAGCGCATGGCTCGCACGTATGTTATCGACATCAGGTTTGCCTGAAACACTGTGAGGTGAAGACTAATGTGTAGCAAACCAATGTGTTAAAACAATGTAGTTTAAACACAACACACTGGTGAATTGTCATTCCACCATTGACAAATGGCACAAAGCCACAATTTAAGTTACCTACACACATTTGGAGCTCGCAGCATAGGTGTAATATTCCCTCACAAGTAAGACTGAAAGGGCAACCAGAGAGCTAAAGGAAAGTATTTTTTTGGTAGGTTACGAGGCCAACCATAGAGTCATTAGATTCTGGGATCAAGGCACAGCTCGATGTTTTTGTAGTGCTAGTGCAAAAATTCTTGAGCACGTTGGGTGGAATAAAAGGAACAGGAATCCAGCAATGATATTATTATTGATACCCAAAGTGCCCTAAAGATGAAATAAGTAAACCAACGAATAGCCATTACAAAGGAAGAATAGGGAGGAAGTAGTAAGAACAGGCACGAGAGGTGATAGAAGATGGAGAAGCACAGGTGAGACCGAGTGACAAGATACAAGAAAGTCCACCAGGTTAGCCTTGGTATTACCAAGAACGTTCAACTCGAGTAACCACGACCACCCTGATAGATATCAGGCTAATGTTGTATGCCAAGTGAATACAGTTCCAAGTAATTATAGTGAACTAAAACTGTATCCTGCTGAGAAGCAGACCAGCCTTGGCAGAAAGCAATGGATAAGGAACTGGGAATCTTTAAAAAGACTGAGGTATATGAAAATGTTAAGGTACCACCAGGTAAACATGCCCATGGGATGTAAATGTACATATAAGCTAAAGACAGGTGTAGATGGGACTGTTACCATAAAGCCAGGTTCATAAGCACAAGGATTGTGTCAGAGAGCAAATGACTATAATGAGGTGTTTTGCACCTAGTCTAAAGGCTACTACATTGAGGACAGCATTAGTGTGGGCAGCGAAGGAGAAATACAATTATATAAATCATTTAGATGTAGAGAACGGCAATATCTGCATGCACCGTGTGCAAAACACACTATTTATTTAAAGAAAACTTTAGGTCTCAAAAAATGATAATACACTGATTGCTGAAGATTGAAAAAGAGGTCCTTTATGGTTTAAAGCAATTTTGAGTGGAACAACTGTATGAGGATATGAGTGATATACAGGATATGATATAAGGATAATGAGTGGAACAATGTATAGTTAAAGAATTAACTAAGATAGGGTTTTTGTAGCTGCACGGCTGATCCATGTTTGTTCAAAAAGAAAGTGATGGTATAATTTCATTGTTGCTATTGTTTACTGAATGACATAAGCAATTAATCCCCAAAACTGAACAGAAGCTACTAAATAATCTCACTGTTAGAAGGAAATTTAAGAATAAAACAGTTAGGAGAAATCAACAATATTATCTTTGTTTACAATAGATAGGAACGAAGAGAGGATACAAGGTTCACACTGCAGATAAATTAACCATTATTAAAAAGTTTTAAAAATAGAACTTTGTAAGCCGGCTAACAACAGCCGATGGCGCAGGCGTTTTGGCAACTCGTCCTATTTTTAGTTCAAAGTCCTATTTTTGATAAGAACATTTATCAGTCCTTGATTGGTAGTTTATCTTATCTCAGTAATTGGTCAAGGCCAGATATTGCATACAGTATTAATCGGTTAGTGAGATTTAATGCTGAGCCGACTGAAAGGCATTGGCAAGCTGCTACACGTGTGTTAAGATATCTGAAACAAACAATGCCAATGCATTGTATTTGGAGCCTAAAGATGAACTGAGTTTAACTGCATCTGGCGAATGCAAGTTTTGCTACAGACATAAATACACATAAATCAAAATCAGGTACTGTAGTATTATTGGGGAAAGCATTGAATTGAATGGAGATCTATTAGAAGAAACATCTAAAGTTTGTCACAATGGAGGCTGAATTCTCATGTTTATCTTTATTATGTACAGATTTAGTTTTTTATAAACAACTACTAAATTGACATGGGAAGTAAATGTAACATATTCTATTGTTGTTTACAAGAAGATAATCCAATAACAGTATACAGAATGGCTTCAAATATTTTGGCTTAGTTAAGGACAAAAGAATTGAACCAGCTGATTTGGAAGAATATTTAAATGTGAGCAATCGTGTGCACAAGTAAGATGATTAAGGGGCAATAGTGGAGCTGGAATACTGTATGTCAGAAAACAATATAGCAGATCATTTTACAAAGGCCCAAGGCTCTATAAAGCATAAAGCTGGCTGTGTGGATTATGGACTTAGAATGTCAGGTTGTATATATTGTCCTAACCAAAGGGGAGAATGTTAGGAATACAAGTCACCTAACAATTATTTGGGTTGGAAATATATAAACTAGGATAGACATTTTAATACTATGTCTTTAAGAGAATGCAAAAACTGCAATTGTGTGGTTCTACAAATGGCCATAAGATGAAGCCAGAAACCTGGGTTGTTTTAGTCTCAGAAGTCTCAGAAGAGAGTGTGAGTCTCTGTTTCTTCTGTTGGAGAGTATTGCCATTCCTCCATTTTTCCCTATTGACTGTTCTTGGATTTGATGTAAGACTGTTACTGAACTGTTTTTGATACTGGACTTTGATACTGGAATTATCCCTGGACTGAACACTGACTGCTTTAACTGTGAATTGACTTTGCTTAAACGTTTATTGAAAAGTAAAAACCTACATTTACTGTACAGTGTATTTATGTGCTGTATGTGTATTATTCAAACACTTCTCTCACTACGTCTCCCTGTATGTGCTCATTCTCCTAATGGGGAATTACCTCAACAATTGATTTCCATAGAAGATGAATAATTTTAATGTCTTCTCTTATAATCTTAAACCTTAACAAGTTGATTTGATCATGATAAGGAAGCAAATAAAATGCCTCACTTTTTCAAGCCAATGAATTGCATTTGTATGTTCTATAAAATAGAATTTTCACAGATCTTTCTATCAAAATGATGTGATGAGGCAAAGCAAAACGTCCCATTTTGCTGCTTTCAGTTGGGAGTGTCAAGATTGAGTGCTTTTTCTCTCTCTTCATGTTAAAGTGTTTTCATTTTTACTTCCAATGGAAGATCAACATCCAGTGAAGCAATGGAGGATTTTAGAAGTAAACCATTGGCTTAAAAAATGGTGCCATTGAAAGAACTTTGGATTCCTAGATCACAATCTATATTGTCCAAAATAAGGGACTTCTGGAAAAGGAGGGGCTGCACCTCACAAGAACTAGGAAGAATGTGTTTGGAAAACAACTGGCTTGGCTTATCTGAAGGGGTTTAAATTAAAACTGGAAGGGAAGGAAGACCATCTTTATGGTAGGATCAAATCCCAAACATAAACCTAAGACAACCAATTAAACATTGAGGTGGTGAGTGGTGAGAAGGAAGAGGAGCTCAAATATAAACAGGGGATGTAGGAAACAAGTGGAGAGTCAGCAAAAAGGGACTCAGATTCCTATATACTAATGTTCAAAGTATGGGGAAGAAACAAGGTGAACTTGAAGTCTTAGTACAGGAAGGCAAGCACAATATTGTTGCCATTACTGAAATTTGGTGGAATGGAACCTATGACTTAAATGTAGAAGGATATAAATTATTCAAAGGAAACAGACCCAATAAAATAAGTTGGAGGGAGCTGCAATATATGTAAGAAATCACTACCCCTTTAAAGAAATGCACAATACCAATGATGAAAGACTTCTTGAATGCTTTTGGGTTAATATAAAAGGGAAAAAATGACATTACCATAGGTGTATACTAGAGGCCATCCAAACAAAGCACAGGAATGAACTTTTTGCTAATCAATGAGATAATCAATGCAGGAAACACACCACAATAGCAATAGGGAACTTTAACTACCATGATATCAACTTAGAGGAAAACTTTGCAACTAGTGGGAGATCAAACAGGTTCCTGATGTGCCTAGCTGACAACTTTGTCATTCAAAAGGCAGGAGAGAGAACTAGAGGGTCAGCTATATTTGATTCTTACTAACAGGGAGAAAAAGATAGAGGAGGTTGAAGTTGCAAGATTTTGAGGGAAAGCGAAAAATAGCCCAACCTATCAAAAGCAGCACCTCTAGGAAACACAACAAGAAGGCAAGTCAAACTAGGTAAGAAAATAGTAAGAAAACATCTATCCACTCTCAATTAGTCCAAATTGCTATGACCTGATGGCTTTAAACCTAGGGTTCTGAAGGAGATGATCTGTGATTTCAGCACTACTGAACAAAATATTTCATTGCTCCTGGAGCATAGGGGAGCTACCGGAGCATTGGAAAAGAGCTGATAGGGTTTCAAATTTCAAAAAGGGGGAAAAGTGGATCTAGCAAACTACAGAACAATCAGCCTGACATCAATACTGGAAAAATCCTGGGAAAGATCATCAAACAACAGATTTATGAGCACCTAGAAACAAGCAAGGCAATTACTGGAAGCCAGCATAGTTTACTTAAAATCAGATCATAGCAAACAAACCTTATTGCCTTCTTTGATTAAATTATTTGGATGTGAGAAATGCTGTGGACATATTACTTAGACATCAGAAAGGCATTTGACAAAGTAGACCACAGCCTACTGCTTGGTATGAAAGAACAGTGAAGGATAGATAGTATCATCACCAGATGGATTTGCGATTGGCTGACCAACTGCACTCACCATGTAGTCCTCAATGTAACTACATCTACATGGAGGGAAGCATGCTTTCAGAATGGGATGACTCACAGCAGCCAGGTGGACCTGACTGGGTGGGCACAACCACCTGAGCACCACCAGATGGTCATGGGACAGTCAAATCAGCACAGATGACTTGGTATAGCTGGGTGGGCATGGCCAGGTGGATGCAACCACATAGGTGTGGCTGGATGGGTGCCACCAGGTGGTTGTGTCCAGGTAGGTGCAAAACAAATCACCTTGGGCAACTGGATGTAGAGCCAACTCAGCACACCACCAGAAGAAAAATCACTTGAAGTTGTGGTGGCAAACAGGAAGTGGGGAAGCAGCAAAATTTGAAAGGCAAGGCTGAGGATTTATCCCTCCCCACTTGCAGAAACGCTCCTTTTTCCTTTCTCCTTTATGATGAGAAGTCCCTGCAAAGTTTGAAAGGGAAGGGAAAGTCTGGGTGGATTCCCACCTCCACTTGCAGAAACACTCCCCTGCAACTCCCTCCTTCTCTCCAAAGATCTGTCAAGGCAGAGGCTGGATGTGGAGAAAACTGCTTCCTTCAAACTTTCTCCTCCACATGATGAGTAAGCAGCATTAAGCCAGCCATGCTGAGCCAACTTCACACACCCAGCCATGCTCACTGTGAGTCGTCAAAGACCTGCATGCACAGTGGGGTACCTCAAGATTTTGTCTCAAGGGTCTGTACTTTTCAACATTTTTAGAAATGATCCAGATGAGGGGATAGAAACTCATCAGATTTGCAAATGACACCAAGCTGGAGGGAATTGTTAACACTTTGGAAAATAAATTCAAGATTCAGAAGGATTTTGATAGACGAACAATAGGATCTAGTCAAGAAAAATGCAATTCAATGGTGAGAAAAATAAAGTCCTACACTTAGGCAAGAAATACCAAATGCAAAAATGTAGTAGATGGTACCTGATGCAACAGCTGTAATTATGAGAAGGGCCTAGGTAACTTCATGGACAACCATTTAAGAGTGAGCCAGCAATGTGCTGCAGCTGCAAAAAAAGCCAACGCAATAATTGGCTGCATCAATAGAGGGATAGTATCAAAATCATGAGAAGTGATAGCGCCACTTTAAACTGCACTAGTGAGACCACTTTTGCAATATTGCATCCAGTTTTAGTCACCCATGAAACAAAAAGGATGCTGAGACTCTAGAAAGAATGCAGAGAAAAAAACAACAAAAATCTTAAAGAATCTGGAAACTAATCTTTATGATGAATGGTTGAGGGAACTAGGTATGTCTAGCCTAATATAGAGAAGGATAGGGGGTGGTAGCAATCTTCATATATTTGAGGGACTGTCATAGAGAAGAAGAGGCCACTGAATTCTTCAAAGTATCTGAGGGAAAGACAAGAAGTAATGAATGGAAGAACATTTAAGAGAGTTCCAACTTAGAACTAAGGAAAATTTTCCTGACAATGAAAGCAGTTAATCAGTGGAATCATGCAGAAGTTGTGGATATGGTTTTCAAGAAGAGATTGAACAACTATTTGTCTGGAATGGTATAAAGTCTCCTGTTCAAGCAGGAGATTGGTTTAGATTAGAAGACCTCCAAAACCCTTTCCAACCTTCTTATTTGATGTTATATCTTGGAGCAACTAGAGTTGAGATGGCTACTTGCTGGATTAGCAACATTTTACATAAATAATAAACTAATCCACCTATCCCCAAAGGAAAGGAAAGAATAAAAATGACCATATAACTAAAAGCTAACAGGTAAGACTGAGATTTGTTTAAAAAAAGCACTTGCAAGATAAGTTTTCTCGTAAGAGAAATCCTGAAAGTAGAGAACTAAACAGGAGGAAAAGCATTTTAGACTATATCCCATTATACAATGCATGTTAGATATGGGCTAGATTGAAGAGGCAGGACAGCGAGGAGAGGGAACATATCTCTTTATTCAGCTCCGAGTAAAAGACTGCTGCCAGATGTGCCTGTTGTTCTTTTTACAGGCTGCTGTCCACAACTTTAGCCATTGATGGTTGTTCATTTTCCTGCCTAGAGAATGAACCAATGGGAGAAGTCTGACATCACTGACTTTTCCCCATTGAATATCTAACAATGCACATGAAGTATGTTCTCTGCATGAAAATCTGTGGTGACAATAGATCAATATAGTTCAGTATTTTAAACTTTACCTTTCAGTCCTTTTTGTCCTCGTGGACCTGGATAACCTTGCTGGCCTGCAGGACCTGGAACTCCTGGATATCCCTTCAGCCCAATGGAATAACCTGTTGAACAGGAAGACTGCAGTGACTTGGGGAGACTGACATGGTTATGCGGTTCTGTACCAGCATTAACAGGTTAGCTTGTCTGTGCTAAGACTTAAGAAAAAGTCTGAAATCAAGATGCATGAGATAACATTAATATTAGTTATTGAGAGATTTACATCCTTCTTTCTTTTGATCAGCTCAAAAGATTCATATATGAGCATAATAGCAGTGTTGTTTTTTCCCACTTCTTTCAGACAGCAGGCAGCAGCATAATTTTTTTTGATAGTATTTGCTTCATTTACTTAAACAGGTGAAGACCGAGTCTTTATAACATGTTGTAAAACAGTAATGTTATTTGTCTGGTTTGACTTAGTATATTACACACTACTGTAATTTGTAAACCATGGTTGATAATATACACAATTGTGTGAAAGTAGCCTGGTGTTCATTATTCAATACATCCTCATTAAAGCCCATGTCACACTGCACCAACGGATGGAAAGAGGAT
>BHFT01004695.1:0-31679 GCA_004320025.1 Laticauda laticaudata
TGTACAGAGAGAGATAAATACAGCAGCTGAGATGGAAACTAAGAGCAGCTGTTCATGCTAATTGGAAAGCTGGAGCCTAGTCTGCGAAAGCATCTAACCCTTCCAACCTATATTCATTGTTCTCTAGAATTGGGTGCTTCATAGGCAGAAGCCAATGCAGGCTGGCATGGAACACAACATTGCGTTCAAATTCACAGCCCATGTATTGATCAAGACTGGCACTCAACCATCCCCACTGTATATCTTACCCCGCAAAGAAGAAACAAGAAAGTAGCCAACACTGCAACAGCTATAAAAGGTCTGTGGGGAAACTCCAGGGAAGGATCAGTTGATGATCACAGAAGTATTACTTAATATTCTTTATAATGAAAATGTTTGTAATCTTGTCCTTCCTGAAGGGGAGAGGTTAATCCCATCCCTAGATGGGTGATTGATGGATTTCCCTGCCCTAATCCTGTTAGTTTCTGTTTATTGACTTGATTCAGTGTGTGTTGGCTGCATACCAGCTGCAACTGTTAAGTGGTTCTTGGCTGTCTGACCAGAGCTATTAACTGAAGGGAGAGGGGGGAAAAAACCCTCTCTTGCACTTTATTTTTAGCTGGTTCTCCCCAACTGCATTAGCAATTAACTAACAGTTTGGGTGAACTGGCTAAATCCCACCTGTGATTGTCTTCCTACAATATGCTGGACCACAAACTATCCTCCATTTAGCTTAACTCAATCAGGGTATGATTGCTGGAATAGGCATCAAGAAGTGCAGCTAGCTACCTATAAATATTGCAATGGCTTCTTGGAGTAAACCAAAGTTTCATTTACATCATGTTTGGTCCCTGACAATCACAAGGGTTTACTACAAAGAAAAGGGGGCCAACCTATTTTCCAAAGCACCAGAAGGCAAGAAGGCAAAAACAATGGATGGAAACTAGTCAAGGAGAAATGCAACCTAGAATTAAAAGAAATATGAGGACAATTAACCAGTGGAAGTTTGCCCTCAGAAATTGTGGTTGCTCCATCACTGGAGGCTTTTACGAAGAGACTGGACAGGCACTTGTCTATAATGGTATAGGGTCTCCTGTTTGAGCAGGGGGTTGGACTAGAAGACCTCCAAAGTTCCTTCCAATTCTGTGACTCTGTTCTGTTCAAATTATGTTGCTAAAGGTCACATGAGGCTATGAGGAATAATTTAGCAATGATGATGTGAATCTGGTTGAAAGGAAAACTCCAGAATTAATTCATAGTTAATAAAGAAAGAAGAGAGCTGAAGGTCATCATATTAAACTCCAATCTTTAACAAGTGAAGGCAATGAAATGTGAACCAGCTTTGGGGCTACTGTTTTATTTTCTAAAAACAGCTCATGGGTTTTTTGTATGTGTTTCTTTTCCTGCTTTCCTAACTAACTGGCACATTAAGCAAAGCAGATGGGAACTAATGTAGTACTTGTACAGAAGGTCCATACTGCATAAATTATTTCATGCTAGTGATCTACATGCCTGCCAATGTCCTTGAAAAAGGGACAAGAAGATAGAGACAATCAAGATTTTCCTGTCTGAAAATCTGCAGTTTTCTTTGCCTTCTTTCATCCTGAGGTTTCTTGCTTAGATTATGCTTCAAACAGGCAGCTCGTGTTTCACACAACCATCATGTGATTTCTTCTTTCACCCCCTTCAGTATATTTTAAGCCTCTCCCTGATGTCACACTTTGTCCATCTCAACAGGATTTATTTTGTGTTCAGGGATTAGATTGCAACCTTTGAGATTTCTCGTTCTATTATTCTCATTTCAAGGCATAAGGATGGTGACGATAAACTACAACATAGGCAAAGAGAGAAGTTCACATTTGACTTCCATTTTGTCCTTCTCTCAGCAGGAAAAGACATTTCCTTCCTTGATCTGACCCTTTTGTATTCTGAAGGACCACACCAAACTTTCTTATTCTTAGTATGTGGTCACAGCCAAAGGACAAAAGTTGCTTGAAATAAGATATAAGCTTAATAAAATAAGCTAAACCATAACCACTTAATGAGCATAAAACAGATTTGTTTCTAATTGTTGGGAGACTTCGATCAAACTATTTCTGAAGCAGGTTCTATAGAGCATTTTTTTTTTAAAAAAGGGAGTTTGGGAATCTGTGTCTCTTCAGATCTTGCTGCCCTAAATACTATGAGCAATAATAGGTGAAACTTGGAATTAAAGTTGAACAATATCTGAAGTGTATTCTATACTCCTGATTTTGAAGAGGAAAAGAGATATGGACTAAACCACGAGAAAGGAGTAGGGAAGTGAGAGGCTGATAAAAGAGAATTCAGTAATAATTATTCATATTGCATCAAAATACTAACTAGATCTGTTCAAATGTTCAAAACATTCTCAAAGATCCACCTCATCCTGAGCACCCTTTTTTTTAACTATTCCCATCTGGCAGACGGTACAGAATAATAAAAACAAGGACAAATAGGCTGAACAACAGCTTCTATCCCAGGGTGGTAGCTCTTTTGAATTCTGCTGTATAGTGCAGTGTTGGTGTGGTGTTGAGGGTTTTCGGTTCAATGTGTGAAAGGTGAAGGATGTGTGTCTGTGTTTATTTTCATGGTCATGGTCATGATGTGCACTGAAGATGGTGTTTGATTTCGTTGTACGAGGTGCAATGACAATAAACTAAACTAAACTATATTCTAGCACTTTCCAAACAGTGGTGGGATTCAATTTTTTTTACTACCAGTTCTGTGGGCGTGGCTTGGTGGGCGTGGCAGGGGAAGGATGCCGTAAAATCTCCAGTCAGAGGTAGTATTTGCTGGATCTCCGAACTACTCAAAATTTCTGTTTCCGGTTCTCCAGAACTAGTCAGAACCTGCTGAATATCACTTCTGCTTCCAAATATGTTAAAAGTATAGTCCCCAGAGTTTTTCAACAAGCATGGACCAGGTGAATGCAACTTGTCTCACTATGCTAAATGTACTGGTTTCGCCTTCCAGTCACATTTGACTCTAGGGAGCAGTGCAGTCTTTGCTTCTTAGCCAAGGGAGCCAGTTTTGCCTGAGGACATTTTTGTAATCATGTGGCCTGCATGCTGAGGTGCATGGAACGCTGTTCCCTTCCTACCGAAGTGGCACCCATTTATCTACTTGCACTTACATGCTTTCAAACTCCTAGATGGCCAGGAACTGGGGCAGGTAACAGGAGTCTTTTCTATTCGAGTCTTTAATCTGGGCTGTCAGCTTGCTCCAGTCTTGAAATCCGGGCTGTCAGCTTTCCAGCTGACAAACTCAGCATCTTTAACTGCTGAGTCATCATACCCCCTTCTGATATGCTAATGAGCAATAACCTCCAGTGCATAAAATAACCTACAAAACAATCCTTTACTTGTAACCAAGCGAGGAGAACATAGTTGCACTTAATCCCAACTCAAGACAGAGTTCTTATTTGAGACAAAAACAACTAGTCTCAAATTATCCTACTTTGGGCATATTATGTGATTATTATTTTCTCTCTGGAGAAAATGTTAATGCTGGGGAAGGTGGAAGGAAAGAGAAGAGGATGAGCAGCAGCAAATTGGGTAGACTCAGTTACAATGGTAATGGCCGCCCCATTGGAAGACTGGAAAGGCCAGGCTAGGGAAAGATTGTCATGGAGAAAATCCATCAGTGTGGTCATTAACAGTCAATAATGACTTGATGGCACATCATCTATTTATTTATTTATTTATTTATTTATTTATTTATTTTTATTTGTCAATTGCTTACAAGATAATAGGTACAAGTAAAAACATAGTTATGAATACATTGGAACATAATACAGAAAAATAAAAAAAACATACAAAGAGAAACATAGCACAGGGACGGCAGGGCACATTGTTGAGCTTTGGCATGCCCCTACAGACCTCTTAGAAGGGGTTGGGGGGTAGATCAATAGTAGATAGTCTAGGTAAAGTTTTTTGCGCGGTTTGGTGAAAAAAACCACAAGAAGCCAGTTAGAGTATGTCCAGACATTGACCAACTCGTGCTGAAGTCCGCATTTTCTGCAAATCAAGGTTTTGTTGCAAGTTAACCTTGAATTTGTATTATATTTCGTGTGTCTGTTGTATTGTTAATGGTGGCAGCTGAAGTACTTCATTGACAGGTGAGACATTGCAATGTATGATTTATATCCTAACTCTAGATCGGACCAAGCGACGTCCGTTCTAGGTTTTTGCGTCTAAAATGGAATTTGAGTCTGGTGTGGCAATATAGATATTCTGCAATGATAGAGGAGTAGAGGAGAGGAGAACTCTTTTGTTTGAAATATTTCTGGACTTTTCTCAACTCTGCTAATATCAGATAACCATAATGTGGATTCCAGACAGAAATATTTGACCTGGTGTTTGAGTATGGATCTAGCAATGTTTGGTATACTCTAGCTTATTAATGCGTAATATTAACAGAGAAAGAGCTAACCATAAGATTAGGTTAATGACTCTTATGCCTTTTTGGCTATTAGTTATAGTGGGGCTTCTAGTACTTAGATCATTAGAGATGAGTACTCCAAGACCTTGACAGAGTTTTGGATCATAACACAAGGTTCTTGAGATTCAGCCTGTTTATTTTTTTTGATTTATTTATTTTTTGCCAAAGCTAGACAGAACATTTATTTGTTGAGATTTTGAAGTTGGCCATTTGCTTTGACCATTCCTGAACATAAGTCAAGGTCTTTTTGAAGGGTAGTAGCAGCATTGTCCTGTGGTGTTGAATAGCCTTTGTAATCATCCAGCAAAGAGAACACAGTTACTCTTGAATGATCTACCAGAGGTTCATTTTATGTAGACGCTATGAAAGAGTTGGTCCCTAGCGAAACACTTGCCTTGGGCGGACACCAACTATGTTGACAGTACAGCGAAATTTGATAGGAGGGAGTTTGTGTCCTGTACCACTGAATCAAGGCTTTACAGAAGTCTATGTTAAATTGTAATCTTATGTTTTGCCCTGATGCGAGTTGTGTTGGCCAGTGGTCCCAACTTTTTTGTACCAGGGACCAGTTTCAACGCAAGGAAACCTTTTATTGCAGAGACCGGCAAAATCATTTCCCCAAATAGTAAAGGGCTTTCTTAGCTTTAGCAATGCCGCGTCTGAAGTTAGGCTGCGGAAGATAGCACGGAAGTTAGGCGGGAGGCAGAAGGAAGTGTTGTTCTTTCAAACTAAGACACCAAGACAGCAAAAACATCTTTATATTATTTTTTAATACGATTTATTCATTCTTTGGCGGCCCCTGCTAACAAAATGATCCACCGGACCTGTACCGGTCCAGGGCCCCGTGGGTTGGGGACCCCTCCTGGTTTTTAGTCCAATATGTTTTTGGAAGTGTAGAGTTGCCAGATTACGTGGATGTTTTTTGCTAAAACAAATTGGTTATATTAGAGAGAATAGGTTGTTTGTTTTCTAAGGGGAGGATGCATGGAATTGCGTTAATTGTTTCTAAGTGGAGATGATGGATGAATCTAGTGACTTTTCAGGTGGTGCAGCATAAAAGAGATTGGTTCTATAATGTTTTCAACTAGGCTGGGGTACTCCCTTTTGAAGATCGGCGAACCGCTGCGTGGCTTGTGACACATGACTTAGACAAGGAAAGCCTGGTCCTGAAAGATTTTTCAAAGATTATGCTTAGAGGCTTTGGCTATGGCGCTGTGGTTAGCTTTTTTTAAGAGAAGGCACATAGTCCATCCGGTCCCAAATAGATAAGAGATGGTTTTAGATTGCGCAGTGCTTTTTCAACATGTCTTCTGTAAAATCCATATGTATTAGACCATTGTAGGTGTCTGTGGATTCGACTAGAAATTAACTGGGCATGATCCATGTGCTGTTTTACAAAAACGAGCCAAAGAATGTGTTGAAAGAGGTTGGTTAATGGTGTCGTCTTTGCAGTCTTTATCATAGGTCTCTTTCAGGGTGGGAATGGACTTTGAGTCTTTTAGTTTGTTGGTTTATAAAATTGTAGAAAGTGCAAGTGGAATTGGTCGTGTAAGAAGGTTTTTCTTCTTGTTTGAATGTATAATTGGCGCATTCACGTTTTTATCTGGTGGCATAAATTTTGTCACTCAGCTTTTGAAGTTGCAATTGACCAGCTTTGCTTTTCCACCAAAGTTATTTTTTTGATTGAAGCTTCCTTTATGTTTTGGGTTAATTGTTTTTTTCTGGTTTGGAGGAGTTGTTAAAGGTACATATAGTTTGATGATCTTTTGACTTCAAAGTTAAAAATATGTTGTAAATGGTCTTCTACAGTATTGCATCCATAAGTAGTAAATTTTCCAATCAAGGGATGTTGTTTATTAGATCATCGTTGCCTTTTTTGAAGTTATAATGGGATTCCATCATTTGTGATGATTTTTGTGTGGACATCTTTTAGACAAAATCAATCATGTTGTGGTCACTGTTGGAAAAGGGTTCTTTAATTTGATTCCATAAATTGAATTCAAACTATTGCACAGAAGATGAGATCGAGGCAGTTGTTTAAGTCTTAGTGTTTGTTGGTTACTAGTTGTTCTAAGTCCCCAGTTTGTTACTACATTGAAGGTTGCAATGTGGGTTCAGTAGTACATTCATTAAGGGTTCCAGTTAACATGAGGTTAGATTGAAGTCCACCAAAAAAGATAAAAGTGGTGTGGCAGGATCTGCTCCATGTTAATAGGGTATTAAGCTTGTTTTACATGTTCAATGTCATAATTAGCGGGTCTGTAACATGTAACAACCGAAATGTGATATTTAAGGGAACAGTTTCACGAGACGATAGGTCTCAGGAATAGCAAGCCTTGGGATTACTTGATTGTTTTTTAAATATAGGGACTTGTTTATAGAAGTTAGCCAACACCACGTCCTCTACGGATTCACATCTGATTGGTAAATATGAAGTCTCTTACTGCTGGTAAGGAGTCAGGGAAAGAGATGTGTTGAGCCATGTTTCACAGACAAATTTTTAAAGCTGTCGAATTTAGCTGTATTTTGTAAGAAGAGGAGAAATTCAGGTATTTTATTTACAAGGCTTCTTGCACTGAGTAGCTTGCATTTAAGGCCAGTTGTGGTTGAAATAGAGGTAGTTAGGGGTGTGCATGCTTAGCTTTGAGTGATGTTGGATTGAATGGGGTGGGATTGGATGCGGAGTTGTGGGTTGTGTGACTTTCTTTTGATGCAATCAGCTCTGTAGTCAATGTATAGATCAATAAATGTTTTGATCAATAAATCAGTCAGTCAGTTAATTACCCTAATTGATCTGAAAGACATCAGTTTGAAGAAGAATGGTTTCCTGAAATCTAATCAGTTAGGTTAGCTCTCAGTCACTTCTATTAGATCCTCATCATTTGATCAAAGCTAGATAAAATTTTTCTCCAGGTTTCCCCTAGCTAATAATCTGAATAATCAGTGACCAAAATTATTTTGTGAGTTGCATTCCCAAGTGGACCCTCCTCATTGCACTGTCACTGCTGTACATTATCTGTCTGTCTGTCTGTCTATCTATCTATCTATCTGATTTATTGGCTGCCNTCTGTCTGTCTGTCTGTCTGTCTGTCTGTCTATCTATCTATCTGATTTATTGGCTGCCCATCTTACCACAAGGTAACTCTGGGCGGATTACAGTGTTAAAAAGCTGAAACTGCTTAAGTAAAATACTACAAGCATATAAAAATAAAAAATACAATAGCTTTGAGTATAATATCATAATATTATATTATAATATAATCTTTTTTATATTATATATTATATATATTACATATTATAATATATATTTTACATTATAATAATTAATATTATAATATAATCTAATACAATATTAGACTTTGGGTAATAATCACTGATGTCTGACCTTGTTTCATCCCAGCTCCAGTTAAACATGAATAAATGTCGGGAGAAGAAAAGCAAAGAAAAATGTGGGTGGTGAGAGCTGGGATGACAGATTTCTCAGTTTGTGTTTCATCCAAGTGCTCATCTTTCTTCTTGGAGCTCTTCCTGACAGCTTGATTCTGTTATTCAGTTTTCAGTGAGAAAAAAAAACCGCCCAACATCGAGCGTTTATAGATGGAGTATTTTTCAGGTGTCAGGCACCCAGCTCCAGTGCCCACGTCACTTCATTAATCAGCAAGGAAGATTGGTTTTATTCAAGTGTCTGGCCTTCAGCTAGTACAATCAACAGAAAAAATGAAAAATTTTGAAGAATGGTGTCTATTCTGAAAGAAAACCAATCTGTTCTTTGGTTATCACGTTTGTTATTTGTACTCCCTCCAACCCACTAGGGATGTGAACAGCAAGCAGTAGTAAGAAAGAGAAAGCTTCCCGCCCTCCTAAGCTAGTCTGCTTGCCAGAACTGGAATAAGAGTTATCTGCCAGTCTGCACAGTTTCTGAAGGAAGGAAGAGGGAAGTGTCCTTGTCAGTACCCAAATGTCTCAGACCGGTCCCTTTTTGTAAATAGCATCCTTGGAATTAAATGGAATAATTGTGTCGGGATTGGGATTGTATTCTTTTGAGTAGGTTGCTGATCATCTTTCTAGCAATTGAGCTGCCTCCGAAATAGAGCCTAACAANTTGTATTCTTTTGAGTAGGTTGCTGATCATATTTCTTGCAATTGAGCTGCCTCCGAAATAGAGCCTAACAACTATTAATGAATTTGAAGATTTGGGCTCATTACAGTACACATCAGCTGGGTATCTATCCATCTATGATATGTAGCTTCTGAGACAAAGCCAAGGATGCTTGCCATGTTGGGACTTGCATTTAGGTTTTCTCTTGTGCCATTTTGATGCTTGGATTACGATACTACAGAAATTAGACCAGCTGCATCAGAACTTGCTATAAGTTATGAACAATCTCCATCACTCCCCATCCCCCAAATACATTTGGTTCATTTAAACCAGGGGTCCCCAACCACCGGGCCCTAGACCGGGACCGGTCCGTGGATCATTTTGTACCAGGCCGCAAAGAATGAATAATCGTGATGAAAATATATATAAAAATATGTTTTTAGTAAAGAAATAGTAAAGAAGCCCTTTACTATTGGGGAAGAATTGATTTTGCCGGTCCTTGAAAAAGTGTTTCTGCGTGAAACTGGTCCCTGGTACAAAAAAGGTTGGGGACCACTGATTTAAACAGTTTCTGTTACTACAGTGGCATGTACTCCACTGGATTTGGTGTTTACAAACAGAATTAATGCTGCATGCTAATTAAATACTCAGTTGCTGCCAATTTAATTCTATTCCTAGGGAAAGTTGCATAGTTTGATGGTGCGAAGGAAGGTAGAATACTATTACCAATGTCTGGAGCTCTATTATTAGAGCAGAGGCATACAGCAAGCTCAGTTCCCTTGGTACCTTAAATCAGCATGCATCCCTTTTAAGTGTCTAAAATCAGACCTGGGTTGCTTCTTATATTACTTCAGGTTATATGAAAATTAAATTCTACAGAGGTGAGGAGCCTTTGATCCTGCATTTATGGTGGAACCATTACTTCCATTCCAACCATATGGCTGAATTATTAATTCCCACTATGTTCACCTGCACTATCGGCCAGGCTAGTCAAGACCGCAAGGGCATTTGTAGTACAGCTGCCTCTGGTCTGGATGTCCATAGATCAGCCATTTTACGCACTGCATTAAATAGAGCTGTGTTTCTCAACCTCAGCAAATTTAAGATGTGTGGATTTCAACTCCCAGGATTCTCCAGCCAGAGGACTCCTTTATATATCAATCTTCACAGCAGTTATCTTACAAAAGCAAACTGGGTTCATTCATGGTGTAGCAAAATGTTATTTGTAAATGAAGATTTATAATTTGGAGTGTTTAAAAATCCATCCTATTATGGCTTATTCACCCAATAAACCTTGGGTAAGCCATGTGAATGATGATGCCAAGGAAAGTACATGGTTGTTTTTCCATGGAGCCACCAGGAGTTAAGAGTTTCTTACTTTGTTAGCTGGAGCATATCCAAGGACATAGCAACAATTGGACTACTTGGGGAGGCAAACTTTGGTGACCCAAGGAGTCATTTCAATGAACAATATGGGCAACTGCCCAACATCACTCACTCATTTGCGCTCATACACCTCTCCCTCACTATTGACTTTCAGTTGCTTTCTGGATGCAGTTCAAGGTTCTTATTATTACCTTTAAGGCCCTGGATCTGTGATGGCAAACCTGTGGCATGTGTGCCAGAGGTGGTACGCAGAGCCCTCTCTGTGGGCATGCGTGCCATTACCAGCTGCTTTTCTGATTTCCGGCACGTGCATGCGCATCGGCTAGCTGGCCAGCACATAGAGGGCTCTGCGTGCCACCTCCATAGGTTTGCCATCATGGCCCTAGATTGCAAACAGCCAGGTAATTTGCAGGACCACTTTGCTTGCATGTATCAACCCTTCCCACCAGGTTAGATAGGATGGATGTGCTTGAGATCTCTTCCCTTAAATGTTGCCATGCAACAGGACCTTAGAGAAGTGCATTCTTGATAGCCAGCTTTTTTGAATGGTTTCCCACAAAAGATTCAAGGAATCGCAGCCTTTTATCCTTTGAGAAGGCTGTGAAAACCCTTCCACCAAGTGTTGGACTATGATATTATCTTCTGTTTTTATCAATTGTTGTGAGCTGCCTAGGATCATCATGAGATAGGCACCATGTAAATTGAATGAATGGATGGATGGATGGATGGATGGATAGATTTTTAAGCAGGATAATCAAAGAGAAACTTTAGGCAAGGGGTTCCTGAACTTTTATATTTTAGTGTAGTCTTAACATAGATATCTTCCGTAAAAATCCAAGCACCAAAATAAACACCAATGACTATTGAGAACAATATGATAAATCTATTTTTAATAAAGATGAACAAAATGAAAAAGCAAAGGTCATTCACACTTCTATTGGACTCCATCTTATTTTATTTATTTATTTTGTCAAGCGATTATAACAGGTGTAACATAGTTATGAATACATGAAATGGATACATATAAAAAAAATAAAACAAACAATAGGACAGGGACAGTAGGCATGTGGTGCGCTTATGCCCACCCCCTACAGACCTCTTAGGAAAGGGGTGAGGGTCATCGACTCCTCCAAAGCACAGACCTATAGTGCATGTAGAGTCATTAAAAGTTATACTTTTATTTGTAATCAGAATTGTTGATATAGATGATGAAAACTCCTACCTTCTTTTCTCCCTACCATCCTGCTAAACCTCCTAAGCTTCCGGGAAGGAGTTTGCAATCTAATCAGCTTGGTTGACAAAGAGAGTTCCAGAGGCCTGAGTTGTATTTGGTATCAGTGGGGGACCAGCTGGGACATCAAGCAAAGGAAGTAACCAAAAATTGGATGCACTTGAGTTGATTGTGATACTGCAAGTTAACCAGCCAGTCTTACACAAGGTTGCATTTTGTGTGCTTTTTAAAAAGTGACAGGCTGCAATTATGCAAAAGTGCTGATATACAGAAACAACTCAGAGCAATGACGCCTCATTTCATATGGTGTGGTCAGACTTGTTATAATTGTGAATTCCTTATAGCTGCCCACTTTGATAGACTCTGGGCAGCTTACAACACAACGAAAGCAGTTAAAAACAAGCAGGTAACCTGCACTAACACTATCAGATAACAACAATTTGGGATCCACAAACACATGAAACCCTGGACTGGGACCAAAGCCAGGTCTTGCAACAGTCAAGAGGGAAGGCACCAATGAAATCTTGGGGGAGTAGAAGTTCTGTTTCAGAGGATGTGGGTCACTATTGAGAAGTCATGCATCCTTAGTCCCATCAGATGAACAAAATTTAATAGAAGGGACCTGGAGTACATTATTCTTTCTGGAAATCTTTAATATTAGTAAATATTAAATAGTAAACAGGTAGTCCTCGATTTACAACAGTTCACTTAGTGAGCGTTCAAAGTTACGTCACTGAAAAAAGTAACTTCAGCACGCAAAATAACAAAAATTAAACTTAATACACAATTACTAGACCGAGTTCATATTTCTCACATTTCATATTTCTTTGGATGACCTGATGGCTGAAGCCAGAACCTCCTGCTTCATTTTTTTTCTACCTGACGCACATGTTTTCTTTTATTGATTGAAGAAATTTGTCTCTTTTCCTCCATCTTCTTGTATTTCATTCCCAGAAATACTGTTTTAAAAGAACAAAGTGTTTCTCTCTTTGGGAAGGGAAGCGGGGGAGGGCAATCTCTCTTCTTCTAAGATGACATATGCTATGCCCAGATGTATAAGTTGCATGTATACTGTGCATATGAGCATCAGAACAACAGAAAGGCTTGAGACTGAAAGGCTGCAGCCTGTACATTCTCTGTAGTAATCGTATAAGATGTTCATTGGAAACAGGGAACAAATACTGCATTCTTTGTCCCAAAAAATGTAGATTCTCCTACACCAATGCATTATATATAGAAGAATTAAACAGCTTTTATAGTACCGTGTCATACAGCTAATCTATTCTTTGTGTTCTCTTCATTTAATACAAGATTTATTGGCATATGTTCAGATCTGGTTAGGTACATAAGATGAGGCCACCATAATAGCTGACCCCTCATCAAGATGGTAAGCTTGGAAGAACTGACTTTGAAGTACCTATTGACAGGGAAAACTTAAGAAACATACATGCCTTGGGGAACAGTATTCAAAAGACACACTGCTTCCTCCAAACATCTCCCTTTATGGCAAGGCAGTTTCCCTATGCATGTGAACATGCCTCTGTAGTTCATGCTATCAGTAATCCAGGCTGTCCTTCTGCATACAGTATGTTGCTTGCCTTTACTCACCGTTCCTCTTAGGGGCCTAAAACCAACTTGCCAGACTTCTTGTATGTCTTTTACTTTGAAGATCCTAACCCAGTTTCTTCTAGCAAGACTCCCTTCAGCAACTGCAGCAGCATCTTCCTTATAGATGCTCCAAAGTATTTAACTAGAACTTGAAATAGCTCTTATTACGGAGTAGGTTGGGTTGTTATCAGGTTTGCTGGTTCTGTGAGACAATGTGCTGTTTTTAAAGTCTCACGAAGTATAGGATGGATTCAGGAGCAACAGAATTGTTTGATAATTTGTCTCTCTTTGCAGTACTTTGCCTTGAAAAGGCCAGGTTTGCTTGCTTTCAGGAACATTTATTTCTTTTGAATCTTTGTGGTCAAGAGATCCTCTCCTTCCAGATGTTTGGAGTTGACATCACTCCCCCCCCCCCAGTATAATCAATAGGGACGCGGGGCCTCAGTGGCTAAGATGCTGAGCTTGTCAATCAGAAAGCTCGGCGGTTTGAATCTCTAGCGCCGCATAACAGAGTGAGCTCCCTTTACTTGTCCCAGCTTCTGCCAACCTAGCAGTTTGAAAGCATGTAAAAATGCAAGTAGGAAAATTGGGACCACTTTGGTGGGAAGGTCACAGTGTTCTGTGAGCCTTTGCTATTTAGTCATGCCGGCCACATGACCATGGAGACATCTTTGGATGGCGCTGGCTCATTGGCTTTGTAATGGAGATGAGCGCCGCCCTCAAGAGCTGGAAACAACTAGCACGTATGTGCAAGGGGAGCCTTGACTTTTAACTTATAATCAACAGTGCTTTGCTTGATAGGCTCCAAAGACAGTCCTTGACTAAAAATTAATAGCAGGAAAGGGCACAGAAAAAGCAAATGATAGTGATTTTGTTTAATGATCGTGATTTTGAATTTATAAACTTTACTTGGATTTTCAAAATTACTCAAAAATTATTCAAAAATCCAATTACTTGGATTTTGAAAATCCAAGTGGATCATATTTCCCATTAAAGATATGATTGAAGCTATGAAGGTACTAAGAATATAATAAAGGAAACCCCCTGTTACCTGACTAAAGCATTATAAAAAGAATGAACATTCTTTAAATTGATGAATATAAATAATGACCGTAAAAGAGAAGGCACATTGGAAACAATGCTTTTAATTTGGTCATAAAATATCAGTATTTTTTTCAGCCTACTGTTTCAACTGCTATATTGAAAGAGAAGAGTATCATTTCCTGTTCAAAAGTTCAAAAAAGTAGGGCCAAAGTAAGCGGAATAAAGTTATTGTAGCAATGCTCTGTCTGGGTACAAGACTGCTTTCTTTTAGTTCCCATCATCTCACTGTCTAATATAACTTTAGCTCTACTACTATTTATAATTTCAGGAAAGCAAAATAGGAACTCCTGCACATGCTAAATCAGCAGAGTTTGTGTTCAGCTGAGAGCAGGGTTCATAACTTCTTTTGAGCTATTACAGAGTTTTGGGTGCATAACAAACAAAAAAACTACCACTGATTTGGTTTTCGAATGATAGGATAGGGTTATGCACCAAAAACTGAAGGAGGCAAGACAAAGCAGTATGCATAGCCAGGACATTGATTTCATTTACATTTAATTGAAATTACAAATAGCATTGTACAATTATATATATTTAACAATATTCCAATTATGTCACAAACATTCACAATTTAGTAGCAATTTTAAAGGAATTGATGGCTTCAGGTCGTGCACCTCTACCTCAACACAATAAATGAATGTGCATATAATCTGTTATAAGAATACCAAGCTCCATAGCTTGATCAGAAGCAGCCCTGGCTTAGCACTGTATATGAACATCATTTAGAGTGATTCTTTATGGCCAACCCCCAACAGTCACAATAAAGATATTCTGGATTGTTCGTCCTTGTTTGATTTGTATTTCTTTTATTTTTTGGAACACAAAACTGTACATAATGGTCCCAAAGTCACCCAGATAATTTCATGCATAAAATAGAACTCATATTCTCATTATTTCTGCCCAGTTCTTAATAGAAAGTAGAGGTAAAGATGGGGAGGAAGCCCCCTGAAAATATGGATTACTAACAGAAGAAAAAATCATTTGTACCATCCATAAAATATCCTGAATAAACACACACACACCCAAAAATCCTGACGTTGCCACCTTCTTTTCATATTCTTGTAAACTGAATAGTTCAGGATGGTTCAGAATAATGCATACATAAACTGCAATGCCTAACCCAAGTGAACAAAATGCTGTTGTTTTTTTTCATTTCTCAATACCAGCTATAAAAGAAATTGTGTTTCGGGTTATCTTTTTAAAGTTTGGCCAATGGTAATTGGTGGTGTAAATTCCTAGAAATTTTCTACTCAATTGTTTCTCTCAATTGGATTGAAAATAAGAGAGAGTGTAATTACAGAATCAAAGCAAAAGTGGCACCATGATTGCTATATTTAGGAAACCAAATTACCTAGTGAAGTGACTCTTGAAACCTGAGCCTGTTGCTGAGGAAGAGGAGGAAGAGGAGAAAATGAGATTATAAGCAGCTGAAAGAGAGGCTTTTCCTCAAGCAAAATACTTTGCACTTGGCATACAGATTCCATACACTTTAGTTAAACTCAGTAAAAAATGCCTTGGGCTGATTTGGACACACTTTTAAAAAACAAGTTGTGCCTTGGCTGAAGCTAAATTTCCAAGGAAGGAAGACATGGGAAAAATAAGGGGTTTTCAAAATATATTAAAGCCATACATAATTTATTATATATACATCTGAACAAGGAACTTTGTGGAGAGGGTTAACATATATACCATATCAAAATAAAAGACCAAAAGAGGTGTTTTCTATTTCCACCAAATTAAAGAAAATATTTGGAGATTTCAAGTAGCCCCATCCAAAATGCTGGTATGTTTGAACATGATGAAAGAAAATGGCACAAGGATTAGTCTTTTCACATACTGTTAAAGCTTCACCCTACAAAATACCACCTTTTGTGCAGTACTCCCTCATCTCAAGAAATAAGGACAGAGCTATCCGGCCATCCTCCATGAACTTTTTGAACAATTTAAATTCTCTGAGGAAAGTGAAAAAGGATTCTCCAAGCAGATCTGCCTCACTAGCATAGATCTGTTACCTTAAAGAAGCAAGAACCAGTCTCCTCCCCTTCCAGATTTAGGAGACTGGACATTGTTTTTCACTCTTATACAAAACTGTGGAATCTGTCTCTTCCGCAGGAACTCCTTCAAAATTCTAGCCTTAAGAACAATGATTCTGCGGGCCTTCTCATGATTTGATATTTACACTACGCACAGTAACCACATGCAGAAAGAACAGCTCTGATGATTCTCACTCTAACCAATTCCACTCCACTAAAATGCTTATAGGTTCCACTCCAGTTCATTGCATATCGATCTCATCTTCACATAGAAGAAAGGCCCAATTCCAAATATCTGTGTGATTAATGAATAACAACAGTTAGGAAAGAATGTCCCCAAACTTGAGTGGATTAGAAAGAATGGTAATGTGTTTGATATATAAATTGTAACTTCTGGATTTGGAGCCAACTCGTTCCCTTTACCCAGTAATCATTCCTGCTTTACAATTTGTAGAGATAAGTTTCTTTAAGTCAGGACTGAACAAACAGGCCTGCCAGATAATTGCCCTCTGGGCCAAGAAAAAAACTGTTCTGCCTATTCCTCCTCCTTCCTTCCCTCCCTCCAAAGGGATATTACAACTTGGTAATAATTTTAATTAGCTCTTAAGTTACCTGCAAAGTCAGGGCTTCAGTTTGTGAATCTCTGGCTAAGATAAGGAAAGATTGTACTTCATGGGACTAGATAAATTTTACCATAAGACTGTTTTTTTTGTCTGACAGACCAGCACTGCCCGGCCAAAATTACATCCTGATTATACTTGTATTCCAATTATAATAACACAAACTTATTTGAGCGTTAAAAAGTCGTCACTACTACGAAATGTGAACCATCTGAAGTGGCCTTTCCTATTTTTTATCCGGATAATCACATCTGACTTTTTATCAAAAGCTAGCAATAAATCTTACTCAGTAAAATTGACTCACTTCTAGCATGAAGTGCTTGTCCATACAGTTACAAAGATAACTCTCATTTGACATAAAAAAACAATCCTTTCTTATGTGCAAATGTAATACTGGTTGTTAAAACCCATTTTCTAAACAAGGTAAGGCAGGCATCGAGAGAGATTTCTGTACTATTAGAGCAACTATCCTGGTGAGTGCTAATCCACCATTTCAGGTAAGAGATTTCTCCAAAATATATTATGATTTGTTAATCATGTTCAACTTTTAACAAAAAAGAGCAGATAAATTGAAATGAACAATTCCTTCTATATGTGGATGAAAAATCTATTTCAAAATGATCAGCAGTAATGATCTATTGAGGATAACGCAGAGATCACACAATCACTTGCGGTTTGGTACCACATCAATCACATTTTGCAAAACATGTTTTGAGAAAGACTGGTTATCTCCCATCTCCCCACTCTATTAGTTATCAAAATTGCAACTTGCTTCTTCTCCAATTGACCCCATTAACTATGAGGGCTAGTCACTGATAAATAAGTACTGACAAAAAACAAAAACAACCCTTAAGATTAGGACTGGAAGAACTTAAAGTATCATGTGCCTGCTGATGTCAGAAATGAAACAAAACTATTTTTTACTACGAAACCAAATACATTAGATTGTCAAAGAATTGTATGTTTCTCAAATTTTCTGTAGCAAAATGTTTGCAAATCAGCACAATGAAACCCCATATTAAAAAATTCATTAACTTTCATCTATTTACATTCGACACTGGAAAAATAAACATCCTCTTACCCCAACTCTACCTACCTGTAAAAAAATGTAATTAAGTGAACTATCAAGACGCAATAACCTCCCAGCTGTTCATTTCACTTCCTGACTTCATGAAACCAATGCTCATCAAGGCAAAGCAAGAACTGACACATATCTCTTTCTGGCAAAAATTGTAAGATTTTAGGCATAAACAAAGACATATGGGGAATATGATCCCAGAGACAGAGAAACAAGAATGTGTAGAAGCTGGATTACTGACCTGCAAGAAACATGGGTATAATCAATTTTATCCCACCTCAGATGGGGTACCAAATTAGTGCTTTCTACAACTAAGCAGGGAAGGATATCCTATTTTATGCTAACATACTACATGGTAGGCCCATCCTTCTTAATACATAGGAAGGAGATATTGCTTTCTTAGCTCTGGCTCTACCATTACATTTAATTGCTATCTCAATTGCAGAACTGCCAGAGACGAGAGAGTGACCCTGTGAGTAGAAGCTCTTTGCAAATGCAGCTATAAGAAAATGTTACCATCATACTAATTCTCTTCAATCAGATGGCTATGGAATGATTTCCTATTGATTTCAGTGCAGCAGCAAAAAGGCATAACATCTGAAATAACAATGCCTTCAATAATTTATTCCTATATTAGAGTTATACTCACTTTCTCTAGCCATACTTTTCATGTAGAAGTGCATAGAAAAATCCAGTAAGTATTAATAAGCAAATATAAACAAAGCACTGATCATAAGAGGTATTTTGCTGTTCTAATGTTTGTTGCTTTTTCATATAATTGTGTATCACCATTATGTTATTCACAATGCTGAGGAAAGCAAAATGATACTTTTTTAATTGAAAAGTTAGAAATTTGTAACTATTGCTGTAACACAATCCTCACATTAGCTTCCTGCATGATTTTGTTTGAAGTGTCTTAAAGATTTGCGAAACGTATCTTTTATCTTTTAAATAAATATATATCTTTAGATATATATCTTTATCTTTTAAATAGATAAAATAAGCTTTGGTTCCTATTCTTTCTATGGGAGACACTCTAAAATTTCAATCATAACTCAGTTAACCATACAGGAAAATTTAGAGGAATAAGTAAATCAGATTAACTGGAAAGCACTTCTGGTTTTGTAGTAGCCTTTTTATGTAGCTCCAGTCCAAAACATATTTATTTGGAAGTCATATTAATTTTGTCGGGTCTTATTTCCAAATAAACTATTTTAGAATTGCAATTGAAGCTTATTACTAGGTTACAAAACTACCCAGAAAACTGACATGAGACCTAGAAAACCACACAGAGAGCAGCATTTTGCTTGCTCCTGTACGCAAATATAACAAAACACTCACAAATATAACCCAATTCAATTGAAGCTATAGAGATTTAGTCTATCAGCAAATAGGAAATATTATCTCCTAGGAAACAGGTGTCATCCACTCAATTTACAAATGTGTTTTATCACCATCTTTGAGTAGATGCCTTTTCTTCCATCTCATTCCCAATGTAGCTAGCAGAGACTCAGAACCTGCACCATAGAAAACAACAATGGAAATAACACACCTACTACTTTTTGCTAAAATTAGATTGAAGTGCAGAATCCATGGAGGACAGAACTGTCTGGTTTGAGGATACTGAGAATGAATATGTCATGCTAAGCCAAATTGAGAAAGCTACACAGGCATCTGCACCTGTGCTGAAATCTCATTTGTAAATCTTTCAGATTTCAAACAATTTACAACAGGAAAAAGGATGTTTAGAAAACATAAAAGCAATATGTTTTCTCTCAAAATGCAACAAAATCGGTATTAATATTCAATAATATTTATCAATCACAATTACACTGTGACTCATTTAAAGTCTGATTCAATCTGAGGCACAAGTTGGGAAAACACCCACGATAAACATAGTTGCTTTTTCTCTTCTTTCAAGACTGAGATAAGCCCGAATGGTGCTTACAAATTATAGCACTTACATGCCCAACCTTGTCCCAGAAGCTGAGGATTCTGTGGCACTACTATATACATGTCTTATTTCCAGTTTCTTCCCATCTGTACAACAAAGTCATTTTTTTTCTCCTAGAAGCCAGTAAGAAAATGATGTCACCTTGCCATTCTGGGACAAGGATAGCAGATATAGCTAAAACAGCTGCCATTTTAATTTTGGAACAGAATAGTTGGCCATGTTTAGTGAACAACAATATCGGCATTGATACTGTACCACAACAGGCCCGGCACTCAAGCTCTACTCTACACTTATTTAGCAATCAATAACCAAAGCAGCCCCAAAGATGTAGGAAAGCCATTGTCAGTTACATTCTGCCACCTGGAGGAAAAAGGAAAAACTGCTGGTTATAAATCACAAAACAATTTTATCTCCTCTCTATGTCTAGTTGACTGTAGATCAGGAACACTATCTTTGGGCACATGTATTAACTTCCACGCCTTGAAAGATGTTCCTTTTATAAATCATCATTGCAACAACTCCTCCCAGCAGATCGGTCTAGAAAAAACTTCCCTTTCCAGCCACAAGTCATAATTCATTTGGAAATCTTCAGGCAGTTCCACCCGCTGACCCAACACACTTTGCAAACAGTTGTCAACAGGTAGAAAATCAGGGTTGTTATGTGCCCGGTCATAGCGTCGAGAGTTGAAGCGTTCTATACTGGCCCGTAGAGCACATTCTTCAGCTTGGAAGTCCCATGGACGTGCATCCAGATCTGTGGAGGTCATGAGGCAGACAATCAGTGAATGCAATTAACTGAGAACAGCTACACTGTCACATCAGAAATGTTCAGACAGCTTACCAAGAAAAGCTATTGGGCATTCAGTGAACAATAGTGACACAATTACATAAAACACAGTTTGTCCCTAAACAGCTGAGTTGAGATGCAGCAGTGGGTTACAAGCTTGTCAAAGGTGGCTGAAGTGAGTGATAGAAGAGGAAAGGTCTCGAAATGAAAGCTCCTGCAATTATTACTTTCTCCTCTTGGATCTTCGACTGAAAGAGGACCAGGAATAAGCAAAATATAACTTTCAGATGCAATGTAACTGAAAAGATTGACATGAGAAAATATGGTAGAATTTTTCTCAAAATCATTTGTAAGAAAAAGACACATTTCCCCAGAGCGGAATCTTTTCGTTCAATACAAGTAGTCCCTGACTTATGAGCATAATTGAGCCCCAAATTTCCATTGCTAAATAAGACAGTTAAAAGAGCTGTACCCTTTTTATGACCCTTTTTGCCATGGTTGTTAATGGAATTACTGTAGTTGTTAAGTGAATTTGACTTCCCCCGTTGACTTTGTTTGTCAGAAGCCAGCCGGGAAATTTACCTCTGGTGACCACATGACTCTGGAACAGTGCAACTCTCATAAATACATACCAGTTTGCCAAACTCACATATTTTGATCACGTGACTCTGTGGAGATGCTGCAATGGTGGAAGTGGAAACCAATCATAAGCTACTCTTTTCAGTGCCACCGATACTTCGTACGGTCACTAAATGAATGGTTCTAAGTTAAAAACTATCTGTATGGTGGAATGATAAATTACAACTTTAATCATGTTCATTTTTTTTACAGTATGTGTACTGTGCTATGTGGTTCCCTGTACTTAAATACTATTCTATGGGGAAGAGGTATATTTATTTGCCTAAAAAAAACACATATGAGGCAATACATTTGCTGATATGCTGCACAGGGAAAGTAGAGCTCTCCCACAATATGATCCTTTGGAATAGCATTTTGTCCCAGTTCCTCTCCAAGTTAACCCTAATTGCAAATTAACCCCAATTGCAATTAACCCTAATTGCAATTAGTTAACCCTAATTGGTCTATGCTTCTGAATTTGAGGCTCCATTTTTTTGTCTATTTCCATGAAGAACATGTTTTAGAAGCTTCAGTTACTTTCAGTCCTGCATACAAGCCATCAAAGCATCAACAGTGCTTTATAACACCAACCCTAAGTCCTTGACTTACAACCATTTAACAAGAGTTCAAAGTTACAACAACCTCAGAAAGTGACTTATGACCTGTATTTGCACTTATGACCATTGCACCACTCCCACAATGACATGATCACAATTTGTTGCATGGCAATTGCTTTGCTTTTATGACTGGTTCAGCTTTCTGTGGTCATGAAATCATAATTTGCAACCTTTTTTTTGCCATGTTCTGGCAAAAATATTCATTGGGAAAGCTGGATTTGCTTAATGACTACGTGATTCATTTAATGACCATGTGATTTCCTTTACCATTATGGTGACTTGACTACTGTAAAAATTGTTGTAAAATTGGGTCCAACTCAATTTATGACCATCAGGATTTATGATGGAAATTCCAGCCCCAATTGTAGTTATAAGTTGAAAACTACCTGTGACAGTTTCTTGCTCATCACAACTAAATATATTTGATAGAAGAGTTCCAAAATAATATCATATAGGTTCACAATATTATTTATTTACAAGACTTTGAACACTGGAGACTCTCAAGAAATATTATTTATTACTAGGGATAAAATGCATATATTTCCTAATTTATGACATCTCATACTTAGCATGCCATCTTTTTTCAATAACAATAGCTGCTACAAAAAGATAACAATGGCATGACAAAATAAGCAAGAACTGGTGGGACCACTAGATAATAAAGTAATAGTGAATGGAGATACTTTGGGACTTTAAAATTCAAACAGACAAGCACCTGCTATATAACAACTCAGATTTAACAATTGTCAATAAAACATCCAAAAAATTCTGATTAGTGAACAGGGAAGTGTCTAGAAAGAGCAAAATTGAAAAGAAAGAACTAGAGAAAACTACAAAATACCAAAACTTGTAAAATGCAAGTAAAATGACTATGGCAAAAAAAAAGCAAAGATAGTACAAATATTAAAAGGCTCCTTGGATGTAATCCCAAAACATCTGTTAGCACCACTTGAACACCATAGGAATTGATAAAAACTACTTGAAATAACTTACATCCTGCAACAGTATCTTCAATACTATCAAATGATAACATTTATCTATCCCAGGTTCTTGGGAAAGACTCAACAGATGGATAAAAATGCCAAATCCAAACATCTGGCTCACTTGGCAACCAACCAGAACATGACCTATATGTGCTTTTAAATTTTGCTCTTCACAACTAACTTACCTGCAAAATTGATTTTCATTGATTAATAGCACCTTACCCAAGGCTGTGATGATTCTATACATAAAGTTATTGACAAAGCTACACTTTGTCTTAGTAAAGCATGTCCATTCAGAAAACAATATATCATTACAGCACATTTAGAGGAGAAGTCTCTTCATTAAGGAACATGGACTGCTACCAACAAATCAGCATTCCTGAAAGGTTTATATTGAGGCTAGGAGGGTAGAGGCAACAAGAGGAGACAGACACAAGATATATACCATTGCCATAAGCCCAGTCATCATTGAGCCGATGTCGCACTTTTTGGTAGATTGCAGACATAGTTTTCATGTTGCTTTTCCTCCACTGACGTCCCAGGTACTTTGTTTGCACTTTGAGAAGTTTCAGTACATAGAGTTGCATCATGGCTTGCTTCACTTTCAGGGCTCTTTTTAGAATGGGAGCAGACTTGAAAACTACCAGCATCTGGAAAGGTAAAGTGGAAGATCAGTTGTCTAAGTTACATTGTTGCCTCTGACATCATTTATACATCCAGGATCAAGATTACGGTAAACGTCCAACAGTATCCAGCGCATCATACATATAAATCTATATAGTGATAAACAAACATATGGAAATATTCCAACTTACCATGGTCCTAGAGTGTTTCCACTTTGTTAACTTATTCAATATCCTAAGAAGATTAATGCAAGAAAATAGGTTCCTCCAGCAAAACTGATTATTGTCTCCAGCTTCCTGTAAGGGAAAGCAAAAAATATGTATTATTAACACAGAAGAGTTAATAGAGCCAGCAATGATAATGGTATTTCTGTCCGATTTTGGCATGTGCCTATCAAAGTAAAATTATAGGTAGTTTTGCTTACCAAACTTTCTGCAGTCAGCTCTGGTAGTTCATGTATCACACAATATGGATAATCCAAAACAGAAATGCTGAAACATAAGAGTGCCTGAGTGAATCGCTGGTGATGTAAGATGAAGAAAGTTATCAAATTAAGGACTGTGTGATCCAATGGCTGCAGAATCAGATCAACTGATGTGTAACAAAGGCAAAAAATATATCAATTTTACAGTTAAATAAAATTGTGGATAATGTTCTGATAGATTAACCAGTATTGATTTGCCCAGTCCATTATCTATTTTATTAAATATTACTAATCCTTTTATTCCTTCCAAATATATTGAACTGACTTTGTAGAAAGTAATATCTGTTAGAATACTCTATGATTCTTGGAAAGCAAAAATAATTTCTTCAGTAGAAAATTGGCAAATTAGGTAAAGTATGCATTATTCATAACTTCTGACCAGTTTTGAAGAGTATTTATGGAGATTAGTATCATTAATTTCCATTTCTCTCTCAATCATAGCTCTTTTTGTTTAAAAAAACATATCTCTAAACTATTTACTAGAGCCATTTCTTCAGCAGGCCTTTCTCAACAGCATATTTATTATTTATTTATTAAATTTATTTGCTGCCCATGTCACCATAGAAGACTTTACTCTGTGTTCCTACCTGAAAGCAAAACCCTGTTATTTTAAGGGCTAAATATTTAATACCATGCACATACTATTTTTACATATGCAATGCTCATCATTCCCACCTACCTATTCTTTGCTGTGATGTATGACATGATGTTCTGATTGAAGAATTTCAGTATAAGTGGAATGCAATTGGCAAACACTAGATGTTGAGCCATGTATTCAAACTGGTGAAGAAAAACAGAACAGAGTATGTTAGGGAAGCAAATTCTTCCATCACCTCATCCCACTTCCAGTGATATTGGCTCAAACCGGTACATACTTACTTGATATACATGATTCAGTTTAAAATGCTTGAGCAGCAGCAGCAGAACAGCAGAAATAGCTTTTACAATAATTTCTTTATGCCTATTCACATCAACGCCCAGCTTCATACTCTGTAACACAGTTGTTCTGGAAACCAGACCAGCAGTATTAACTTTTGTGATTGCTATGTTAAATATAGTAGTATATATGTCATAGGCAGACTTTAAACTTTGGTTCAGCTATTGTTTGTTTCTAGGTGTTGCAAAACCTTTTGTTTGCAAGAGTTTAAATTAAAATCCAGTCTATGATTCTCTACCAGCCCAATGCATTCAACAACAGAAATCTGCTATACGTTCCACTACTTTCCAAACATAGTTGGTCACATTGTAAGACAACCCTAGAACTCTCATTCAAGGAAGGAACACTTGGTATCTTTAGTTTTAGTTTCAGACATGCTTTCTCTTTAACTCAGCTTTAATTTTAGTTTTAATTATTTAAACCTCCCTCTTTGAAGCTTTGTAAAAGCTGGGGGGAGGTCAGATACTAATATTATTGCATGTTTTATTGCATGTTTTATTTCAATATATCTGATTAATGCCATTTTGATCTTACATATAAAATGATACCAAAATTCTAAATCAGTATAACTCTAAAACAGAAATAATCACATCACTATCTGTTTGGGATCTTCTATCTTCATCCATTACATGCACTGCTTGCTTCTTTCTGGCTTAGGACTAAGACTTACGGCATCTCCTCTGGTAAAACATCGGCAAGGATATTGATGGAATCAGTCTTAGCTTTGGAGGTGGGTGCTGCAGCGAGCAGTATCTTCAGCAAGGCAATCTACAAATCATAGTTAAATGTTGTAGCGAAGACTTTCTGAAGCATGGGTAAGAAAGAGGGAATTTCCTAGATATTGATGATGGTAGGATATTAACATAAAGCTTCACAAAATAAAATATATATCATAAAGATAAGTTTTATCAAGACAGGATAAACCTGTACAACAGGAATGCTAAAGCAAGCAGCTAATTTCTGCCACAAGAAAATGATGGGGAGATTAAGAAACAGAGAAAGAAACTTCTTAAGAGAGAATATGCACCCAAAATGACTTCAACTCACCATGTACTGAGGCAGGCTAGGAAGAAGACCCTGGTATAAGATTTCAGCTGGAACTTGCTCAACCTCCTCTTCCCCCTATTAACACAAGCAGATGATTGCAACATGTTTTTCAATTCAAAGTTAACTGGCATATTTTGAACATTTCATTTTATATCAGAATGAAGACAAAGCAACTGTTTACCTTAAAAATGCTGCCCAAAGACAGACAACAATTTCAGAGCATCTTAACATACAAACAATTGTATGCAGAATAGAACTACTATTTTCTGTCATGGTAGATACTCTTATTTGAGAAAGGGGGATAAATGCTTTTTAATCATTTCTCTTTCTATCATTTTTCAGACTATCTTGCATGAATGCGAGGAGGAGGTATAAATGATAAACATATTAAAAAATTAAAAGATGAAGTCACACACAGCATCTGCAAATAAAAGAGTCAACAACAAGTCCAATTCTACAAGGGAAATATGTTTTCTTCCCATCACTCTCTTTTTTTTTTTTACAGAAGGATGCCTTTCTTCAACATTAGGCATTCTTCCCAAGACACTTACCCCTGACAAGGGAGAACGCAGATACTCCTCTTCCATTTGAACTTGAATTTCTGCAATAGATGTATATTTGTGCTGTAAAGTAACAAGACACAGAAAATTTACTTCATAAGCCTGAACTGATTGTTCTGTCAAACATTGTCTGAGAAAGTAGCAGCAGCAGCAGATGGGATAAAACTGAAAATGTGCCTCTCTGTGAGAGGTTTTCTAAACATCAAAATGAAAAAGCATGGGCAATCAGAAACTCACCAATTTTAGAGTTTTGATACTCTCATGAATTGGTCTTGGCAATCCCACTACGGTGTTGGTGTCACTGGAGAGAAAAAAGGAAATCGAAAAAGTCAGCTGATAAAAATGTAAAAAAAAACTGGTTATTTTGTTAAACCTGCAAACAGGAGTATTACAAACAACGGCTTTTACAGAAAGACAATCCAGTGTAATAGGTAAGGAAAAGTGTAAAATTTGGACAAATTCTGGAACCTAAATAAAATAGAAATTATAAAGATACTATATATACACATATGTATAGGTATTTTAATCTTAATAATATTTAAGTCTTTCTTAAATAAGAATCTTAAATAAGAGTTATGAGAGTCAGTTTGATGTAGTTGTTAAAAGCTCCAGCTTAGAAACTAGGACACTGTAAGATCTTGTCCCACTTTAGATACAAGATCAGCTGGATGACTGTAGGCCAGCCACACTATCCCAGTCCTAGAAAGAAGGCAATAGCAAACCCTTTCCAAAAAATGTTGCTAAAAAAATTACATGGACATGTCCATGTAGTCATCAGGAGTCAAGACTGCCTCAAAGGCATCCTGCTCCTCACCTCCCATCCCCCGAAGTTACAGGTAATCCTCAGATTAGAATAGCAATTTGGCCATCACAAATTAACATGGCCATAAAGTATGGTGTCACATAAGCATGTTGCTTAGTTATATCAGTTCTGCCAAATTCCTTGCCATTATTAAGTATGACTGCAAATTCCAATTTCCTGCTGGCTTCCCCATTGACTTTGCTTGTGCAAAGTTGCAAGGAACATCAGAAATTGCAATCATGTGACCATGGCTCATTGCAACATCATAATTGCAAACCAGGAGACTAGATTGTGGTCATACAACTGGAGAAGCCATGATAGCCAGAATTCTGAGGATCTTTATAAATGACTCTCATTTAGTGCTGCTGCAAGTCTTAATGGTTACTGAAGGAATGGTTGTACTATAACCTAAGGACATTCTATAGTACACACAAAATAACTTTAAAAAGGTTTTCTAAAGAAGGGTAGTGATGTATTTATACTTTTGAAATGACTTTATGAATTTATTTGAAAGAGGGAGCGGGGAATTTAGTGCTGCGCATATTGTGCAATAATAGAGCAGAAATGTATACACGTTACAATAATGGCATCAGCAAGAATGATTAAGACAATAAAACTTCATATTCTGGTATCATAATATGTATAAATATTTATACACACATATACATATAATTCAAATTACCAACAATTAAGTTTAGTTTAATGGCCAACATGCAAATTAAGCTGCTTTAACTCACCTCCCCAAGGTATAGCCAATAAATTTGCTTCGACTAGATTCCAGAAACATCTCAATATCTTTTTCCCTGCAGAAAAGAAACCAAATCAACATTCAATCAAACTGAACAGAAATCTACTGTGGGGATTAGCCAGTGCTGGCCTTAGACATATTTCTAACTCTACATCTAAGGGCAACTGCACATAACACATATATCCTTCTTACTATAATTAGCCAACCCTTGAATTCATTGAAAGCAGCAGACATTGCATGTATACTTTCAAGTACTAAAAGTACTTCAAACAGTCTTTGGTGCTGTTGGTTTTCTTGGCTGAAGATGGTAATTGAGAGATCCTATACCAGTCTTTCATAATCCCAAAATAAAGTGCATTCGAAAAGTATTCAGACCCCCTTCACTTTTGTCAATTTTGTTATTCTGCAGCCTAATTTTACAGTTGTTGAAATTCTTTTTTTTCTCATTAATCACACTCAGTATACCATAATGATGAAGTGAAAACAGAATTTTAGACATGTGTGTAAATTTACTAAATTTATTAAAAAGAAAAACAACTGAAATACCATATATCATAATCACATAACAAAATTGACAAAAATGAAGGGATTCCAAATACTTTTTGAGTGCACTGTATATATACTTGCTGGTATGTCTTGTTTGCTGTGTAGCCATGCATCTAGATAATGCAAACCAAGTCTCCCTGGAAGTACAATAGGAAATTGATAAAGTATTGCCCAATTCAAGCATTCCCCAAATCACCAACCTATAAAGATTGTCACTGTAAACCACACAGCTTATTCTCACCATCTGAAACTCAAGAAGCTGATCTTTAAACTTAAAAGATTTTTCTTCATTTCAACAATCCTGGCTAAGGACTGACCTGACTTTGGGTGCCCAAGGCAAACCTTTTGGACATGTCAGTCGGTCAGTTGGAGGGTGCTGCACAGGAGGAGGCATCACTTCATCTCTTTCAAGAGGAAATGTCTCCCCCTCAAGACTATTGTCTTCATCATTCTCTTCCTCATCTTCTCTGGAATCATCAGCTTTGTAAGGATCTCGCTCATTGAATGCATCTAGATTATCCTGTTTAATAAGAGCCTGGAGGAACAAACATGCAATGAGAGGCTAGTTAGCTCACATTCTGCATCTCAACACTATTTGTTTCTACTGCTAAAGCTTTCTGGTTATTTTTTAAATATATTTTTCCTTAATAATTTTAATTACAATGGTAAAAACTAAGATAAATTAAATTAGAGAAAGATAAGAGGATGGAAATAAAAAGTGCATGGAAAAAGAAAAAAATGAATACATAAAGAAGTGACTTCCAATATTCATCACAAATATAAACAAAGTTAATAACACTTTGCTTCTTATAAAGTTAAACAGATTTTTCTTCATCCTGTATTAAATCCCTTATCTATAAGCAAATCCATAAAATATCAAATTTTCAATCCCAGTGTCAGGGAAAAGTCCACAAAAGGTTGCCAAGACATTGAAAAAAATCTTATTTTAATCTTGATCAAATAAATCAACTTTCCTTTTACTTCTAACGGTCTTAATTTTTAATTCAATCAAATACTGTCACAGGACTTGGCTTCTTTTCAAGTCTTCTTTATTCCATCAGTTTTCTTCAAAATGTTAACAAATCTAGTTAATTCTGCATATCCAGGAAAGTGTCACTTTCCAAATTGTTCTCTTGGTCTCTCATTTGTAGTTCACATTCTGTACTTTCTATAGCTTGATAGATAAAATTTGTTCTACATCTGTCATTCTTTCATTATTTTTTGTAATGTAAGCTGACATTATTATTGACAGTATTACTAATCCTGGCTCCATTCTTCAAAAATCTCCTTTAAGACTTCTGATGTTATAATGTTTATTTTTTATATTTAATTCTAAAATCTTATTGTAAAAATTAATATTCCAAATTTATTTAGACTCTCAGTCCATTTATAACTTTTCAGATAAAAAAAACCTTATTTAGCTTTTTGCTATTCATTTCAAATTCTTTCAGTTCTTGTAATTATTTTTTCTTTTGTTCAGAGGTGATGATAAACTAGAGCAATACGATGAAAACTTCAAGCCTGTCATTCTGAAGATCTCTAACAGCTTTAAGAAAGTTAATAAGCAATTTCCAAAAGTGATTAGAAAGTGAGATTTTAGTGTTGTTTAAAAGGTTCTGCTGCAGTTGTGAGAAAGATGACTGATCCTATCATCTTTAGGCACTCAAATCTGTGGAAAACTACAAGCCTGTGGTTTCATAAGAAGCAGCCATCTGGAGTGGATATGTGGACAATCTCCTGTCAACTCCTTATCAAGAGAGAATTCCTTGGTTTTTGCTTTCACTGTTGGTTATGCAAAAGGTTGCTCTACAGTTCACCATACCTCCCCCAGAAGTTATTCAGTCCTATAGTTCTAAAATTCACCTTGTGTTCCCGACGACCCCGTTTCTGTTGCTGCTCAATCAAATCTGAAGCCGATGCTGGAGGTGACGCAGCTCTCATGTTGCGGATCACTTTTATGCTATCCTCAGGAAGTGGGGGAAGACCCAGCATCTCTCGTTTCTCTGCTTTCATATCCTGAAGCTCTTCAAATCCTCCAAGGGTGCACTAAAAGGATAGCAAGCACCCTGAATTTTGGTCCTGTGATTTACCCCCCAGATGCCTGTCAGCTAGTGAACTATCAAGATCTTTGTATTTTTTGTGTAATTCTAAAATACTTTTATGATGTGTAGTTTTGTTCAGTTATGTATTGTAGTAATTCACTTAAAAGTAATTTATCATCCCCAGTGTTTTGATTTTTCTAGGCAATTTTAGAAATAATTGTGTGTACTTAAATACAAATACATTAAATCAGGAGTCCCCAACCTCTGGTCCCTGGTCCAGCACTGGGCCACAGCTGTAGCTAATAATATTCAGCCTGCTTCACAATCCCTTTTCCAATTAACTTTTAAAGACTCTTGTATGGGAAGAACCTCTGACCCAAGGATTAAGATTACGGTGTATGCTTTCTGTCTGTTAATGAGCAGAACTCCTGGAAAGGCTGGCAGCAACTGAAATACTACATTTAAGAATAATGAAGGAATGAGGCTTTCCCTCTGGCCATAACAGTTCTGCTACAATATGGAAAAAACCTCTCCAGCAGTCTGTCAAAGGATATATTATTCTGGAAAATGAAAACTATTACATGAGGTAGTATTTTTTCCACCAGTGTGATAACATTTTACAGCAAATAGCTGAACTGGAAATTGCCAAACGATTAAGGGTACCAGCATGGCAGCAATGGAGAGCTATGATGGAAGGTTTGTTTGGTTTTTTTTCTCAGAGACTGCTAGAACCAGTCCCCACAATTTTCTTGACAATATTTTTCAGAAGTGTTTTACCACTGCCCCCTTTCCATAGCTGAATGTGTCTGCTAGTTTTGTGCTCATGGTGGCACTGGAATTCATGGTCTTTCAGTTTCTACCCTGATGCCTTACTCACTACACTAAACTGGATTTCTGTGAAGAAATTTACTTGCCTCCAATTTTAATAAGTTTTTGTCTATTAATTTCACCAAGATTCGATGTCATATCCCTCTTCACCCAAGTGCCAAAAAAAAAGCCTTGACAGCCATCCAAAACAAATANTAGGTTGGTTAACTTGGTTTGGTAGTCAGATGTATTCATAACCACTGTCACGTTGCCCTTGTCTGCTGGTAGGATTATTGTGCTGGTGTCTTCTTTCAGGTTAAGCAGTGCAGTTTGTTCTTCTTTGGATAACCCCCCACACACACACACACCTGTCATTGCAAATCTGTACATGGAACACTTTGAAACACAAGTTCTAGAAAAATATGATCACAAACCCAAACTCTGGTTCATATACGTAGATGACACCTTCATAATCTGGCCACACGGGAAAGAAAAACTGAACAACTTCCTCACACACCTCAACA
>BHFT01004697.1:0-33421 GCA_004320025.1 Laticauda laticaudata
GTAGAGGAGTGGAGAACTCTTCTTGTGAAATATTTCTGGACTTTCTCAACTGTGTTAATATCAGATACATGGTGTGGGTTCCAGACTGATGAGCTGTATTGGTGAATGTTTCCTCTTTATTCATTTGAATTTGGTGAAATGTTTCCTCTTTGTTCATTGGGAAAGGTGCTTGGGCTGAGTTTTAATAAAGCTCCAGAAAAGGGAAGCTGGCTATTTATCATCGAAAGCACCCGGACTTCAAGGAATCAAAATAATTCAGAAATTATGAAGAAGAGTTAAGGATTCCTGCAAAGCCGAAGTCTTAACACTGGGGCAGCACACAATGCAATTGAATGGAATGATGGAATATATGCAAGAGAATAGAATTGAGGCAAGAGATTCTTATGATGAATGTGGTTTTTTTTAGTTTTTGGTGTAAGCGATGGACGTTGTATTTGGATTATTTTATTCTTTTTTAAGTCAAAAGTGATCACGGGGCATGGATTCTATGCCCTTAGAAGGAAAATAACAGGAAGAAAAAAAAAATCTGCTTTTTGCAGGGAAAGTCCATTATCGGCAGTCCTCGATTTAACAGCAGTTGGGACCAGAATTTCTGTTGCTAAGCGAGGCAGTTGTAGAGAGAATCATGTCTCACTTTATAATCTGTTTCGGCCACAGTTAAAGAAATCACTGCAGTTTGTGCAGTCGTTAAGTGAATGCAGATTCCCCCCCTCATTGGCTTAGCTTTGTAGGAGGTCAGTGGGGAAGGTCATGAATGATGGCCATGTGGCTTCCCCCCCACCATGGTACCCATTGCTAAGCAATGGAATTTTAATGTGACCATGAGGATGCTGCAGTGGTCATAAGTGCAAGGACTGGATATCAAGTCTCTCTTTTTTTTCTCAACTTCAAACAGTCGCTCAGTAAATGATTGTACATTGAGGACTAGCTATATAGCTAGTGCTTATATTTTGCTTTAGTGCGGTCTGAAGCCCTGGGAAGGTTCAGCAGTTATCACAGTGCCCAATTTGCCCTGGAAGATGTATGTAAAGACTTAATTTTCTTTTTCAATATACATGTTATTGATACATTTTTCTTTAATAAACATAAAAAACCTCAACATCTCTAAGATGAGCTTGTTGTCTGAGTACAGTTTTAAACAATGGAAAGACAATGAGCAAAATGGCATAATATACACATCATTGATAATGAACACATAATATATTGGCTAAGAGTATTATTTCAGATTAACAGCCTTGGAAGGGTCCTTGTAGGTCATCTAGTCCAACCCCCCTCCCCGCCCAAGCAGGAGACCTTACATTGTTTCTGACAAATGGCAGTCCAGTCTCTTCTTGGAAGCTTCCAGGGATGAAGCTCCCACAACTTCCGAAGCTTATCCAGGCCAGGTGACATATAATCAAAAGAAAACTCAGAAAATTCCAATGACCCAACAATTCAACCTTGGGAGTCAAATTATGTTCTCCATTGTGACACCCACATTGGGGTTCTTGTCATGACAATTTCGTGAAGGCTCAACAGAAGTTGAGCTTGACTCAAGAAACTTTCAGAAGAGATTGGATTGCCACTTGTCAGGAATGGCGTAGAGTCTCCTGCTTGGGCTAGGGGTTGAACTAGATCAGTGGTCCCCAACCTTTTTTGTACCAGGGACCAGTTTCACACAGAAACACTTTTTCAAGGACCGGCAAAACCAATTCTTCCCCAATAGTAAAGGGCTTCTTAGCTTTAGCTAATATAAAATATATATTTTAATCACGATTATTCATTCTTTGCGGCCCGGTACAAAATGATCCACGGACCTGTACCGGTCTGGGGCCCGGTGGTTGGGGACCCCTGAACAAGATGACCTACAAGGTTTCTTCTAACTCTGCTAATCTGATCATCTTGCCAATTCAGGAGACATTGCAAGACAGATTTGGCACTGGGTGTATGTCAAAACATCTTCCTATCAGTTGTGTACTTCTGTGCAACCTCTACAACATCACAAAATCAGTTGCTTTGGACGCTATTGCATCTTTCCCTTTGCTGGTAGCACCAAGTATGGATTAATATCACAGTCAAGCAATTTTCCAGATTAATGATAATCTTCGTGTTCCCATTACACATGCACAATTACGCAGTATTATGAGATGAACAAAGCTGCTTTAAAAACATCCTCTTTAAGCACTCTCACAAACATTTGACAAGGGAATTTATATTTATAATTTATATTTCAGGAAAACGGGATAATGGGTTTTTAATTTTTTGATTTAATTTAATTTTTTTAATTACACGCTAGGCAGAAACTTAAGAGCCCCAGTGTCCAGTTCTGCTGTGGAAAGCATTTCCATTTTTATTTTTTTTTTGCAGCAAAGCAGGTAAAATCATTTGATTATCGAATGAGTAATTCTGTTAAGAAAACATTGCATGGACATATCCCTTGTGGTCACTAGGATCTGTGTTTGACTCAACAGAAACTTTTATTTACCTT
Organism: Laticauda laticaudata; assembly: GCA_004320025.1. Taxonomy (NCBI): domain Eukaryota; kingdom Metazoa; phylum Chordata; class Lepidosauria; order Squamata; family Elapidae; genus Laticauda; species Laticauda laticaudata. Next base: position 2,468 of record BHFT01004697.1, read on the forward strand.
CCTGTTGTACAGATGTTCTGGAAGTGATTTGTTCTTTTTCTCCCTTTTCAAAATTAGATTTTTTAAAAAAATAGTTTATCCAAGTATAAAATACAAAGAAAAAAAAAGATGTGAAAACAAGAAAGGGGAAAAAAGAGAGGATAAAGGGAGAAAAGGAAAAAAAGGCACCTCCAACTCTCTTTAGCTGAGTAGAAGATAACAACATGACAACCACAACTTTTTGCTTTTACACAACAGTATCTACAGGCCATTTCTGTAGCAACAAACCTATCTAATTTACGAAAGCAAAATCAGTTTTGTTTTTTTCCCCTACTGCAAGCAACAAAATCCGGAAGCAATTTCAGAATAGAAACAAAGGTTAGGTATATATCCTCTTCTTTGGATCAAAGGTTAGGTATATATTCTCTTCTTTGGATCAAAGAACCAATTTGACCATCTCTCCTTTTCTTTGCATGGGAAATAATATAGCATTTTTTTTATAATCCTAAAGGGAGAAAATACTTTTTTTTTAGTTTGGGTATTTACTAATTATAGGTCCAGTTAAGTCCATTTAGCTCATTACATTCGAATCTCTCCCTGGAGTTTATCCTCATGCAGTGGAACTTTTTTTCTTCTCTTCTTTTCAAATCTAATGGATAGTATTTTATAGACTTTGGAAATTATTCAGCATTAAAGAAACAGAGGACATGCTTTTATTCCAAGGGTGGGATTCAGCCGGTTCGGGCGAACTGGATGTTAAATTTACACCTGGTTCACCAAACCGGTAGTTGAATTGAGTGGCTGACTCTGACCACCCTGCCCCTCCCCTCCCAGGAGTCTCCAGGTGGCCCGTTTTGGATGCAGGTAAGTGCAGGGTCTGCGCAGAGGCTTGGGGAAGGTGAAAAATGGTCCTTCTGGAAGGTCCGGAAGTCCGAAAATGGGCCTGTTTCCGGCTTCCAGAGGCCCTCCAGAGCCCAGGGGAGGCTGTTTTTGCCCCCCCCCCGAGGCCCGAGGGAAGCCTCTGGACTCTGGGGAAGGCAAAAAATGGCCAAACTGGAAGTTCTGGAAGTTCAGAAACTGACCCGTTTGCAGCTTCTGGAGCCCAGGGGAGGCCATTTTTCGCCTTCCCAATAGGCCACGTCCACCATGGCCATGCCCACTCATCAACCGGTCCTCTGCCCGGTTGCTGGGATTTTTGAATCTCACCCCTGATTTACACACTTGTTTTGTACATACAAAACTGACTTAAAACTTCCTTTCAGCGCAAATACCAAACTTTTAAAACCCATCCTAATTAATGAAGACATTCAGTTGAAGTCACTCCTCTCTCCAGCTTGTCTTCATTTCCTTTTCAAAATTTAAAAATCTTTTGGGCTGCTGGGGTGACTGCTCTGTCCATCCTTTTCTAGAGATGTCTTTCCCGATTGACCTCTCTGTAGCAATGTGGACGCTCGGATTTGGAGCCATCGGGGCTGCCGTGACGGGGATGATCCTGGCCAATACGGATTTGTTCCTCCCCAAAGCAGAAATGGCCTCCATAGAGTTCCTAGAAGAAATAGATCTGAAGACCCTGAGCCAAGGTAAGACGTAGAAGGAAGATCCTTCAGGCTCCTAATTGCGAATAGAGTAGAGTAGAGTAGAGTACAGAACAGAACAGAATAGAATACTTTTTATTGGCCAAGTATGAATGGACACACAAGGAATATATCTTTGGTACATAAGCTTTCAGTGTACATAAAGGAGACATTCGTCAAGAATCATAAGGTACAACACTTAATGATAGTCAGAGGGTACCAATAAGTAATAAAATTGTACTAGGAAACAGTCAATAAAAATCATTAGGATACAAGCAACACAGTTAGTCATATAGTCACAAGTGGGAGGGGATGGGTGAAAGGAGGGATGGGAGGATTAATAGAAATGCAGACTTAGTAAATTGTTGGACAGTGTTGAGGGAATTATTTGTTTAGCAGAGTGATGGCATTGGGGAAAAAACTGTCTTTGTGTTTAGTTACTTTATAAATTATAGAAATACACCAGAGTCACAAATCTACTTTTTTTTCCCCTGGAAGAGAGTAAAGGTCCAATAGCAAACCTCAGATTTTACTCTGCTAGAGAGATATAGAGGTGGGAACATTTCCTCACTTGGAAAGTTATCTCGAGTTTCATTTTATTTACATGTGAGGTTTGTTTTTTTCAGAAAAAAAAAATTCCTTTCCACTCAAAATACAAGAATGTGTTCAAAAACACATTCCTTCATATTCTTATTATTAATTTTATTAATTTTCTGTTGTTTACATGTGTTAGTGCTTAATAAACATCATGTCTGTGTGTTTAATTTGCTTTAAATAGAGATTACATTCTTATCTTCACCCCTTGTGTTAAAGCAAGAAAATTTTGGGCAAAAATACACAAGTGGTTGGAAAAGATGATAGGAAAACATGTAGATTTTAAACCTGAACTGCTTTTATTAGGCATAATATCAGAAAAACTTGATGAGCGAAGTATATACCATGTTTCTCAAAAAATAAAGCCAGCCCTTATTTTCTTTTGACCCCCGAAAAAAAAGGTAGGCCGTTTTTTCGGGGGTGACTTTCTCACCCCCTCCTCACCTAGAGCGCCCCGTGGGCAGCCACACCTCGCCACTAGCTGCTCCTAACAGCCAGTCATGGCCAAGCGCCTACCCCTGCCAAGTGCCTTTGCTGCAGACCCGGGTATGGTGCTGGGTGGGGCAGGTCAGCGGGCGGGCGGCAGCGTGGATGTCGGCCTCTGTGGCCGTGGGGCACTTTGCATCGCACCTGCTGCTATTGCTTCCTCCACCACTATTGTTTTCCTTTCTGCCCATGCACTGCTGCAGTTGGAGTGTTGCACATTCCTCCACCGGCAGCGTTTCAGCTGCTTCTCGGGCAGGGAAGCCATAGCTTCCACGGTTCCCGCTGGCACCTCTCTCACCAGCGCCGTCTCCAACAACAGGAGCAGCAGTGAGACAGACCCCGCTGCCGACAAGAACCGCCTGCCCTCCCACAGGGGCATCACTTAGATTGATGGTAGCTGCGTCGAGAAGGTCCTCCAAGTCAGTGAGTCTTTCAGGGTTGGGTGGGTGGAAGTGGCGGAGGAAGGGTGATGTGATCATTTCTCTCTCCCCCCTCCCATGCCTCTCTTTGCTTCCTGCCGCAGAGTTTTCGGTCCTGGTCTCGTCCGTTGGTCTCGTTTCCCAAACGATCCACCCCAAAGAAGGATTCCCCTCCTTTTGGGGGAATCCTGTGATGAATCCTCCTTTGGGATGGATCCTTTGGGAGAATCCTCTGGGAAGCTTGATGCTAAAGGTCTGTAGGATGATTCCCTTTCTCTTCTCTTTGGATTGGAAGGTTTGCCTCTGCTCGAAGGGCAAAGTGGATAGATGGTTCCCTTTTTAAAACTACCGGGGAAGGGTTGGGAGGAAGCTGCCCAGCCAGTTTGTATTTTTAGGGAACTGATGGAGGGAATGGGAGTAAAGAAAACTTAAAGAGGTGGGAAAAGGTGCAAGGGGAGGGTGGTTTGGGCGGCTGGAGCAAGAGGAGAGCACCCGACCATACAAGGGACGAGACCTTGACACAAAGCTCTGTGGTGGGAAGCAAAGCGAGGTGTGTGTGTGTGGAGGGGAGAGAAACGATCGCATCACCCTCCCTCCGCCACTTCCACCCACCCAACTTGCAGGACCTTGTCAATGCAACTGCCGTCAATCAAAGCAATGCCCCTGTAGGAAGGCAGGCGGTTCTCATCGGCAGCGGGGTCTGTCTCACCGCTGCTCCTGTTGTTGGAGACGGTGCTGGTGAGAGAGGCACCAGCACCAGTGGGAACCATGGAAGCTATGGCTTCCCTGCCCGAGAAGCAGCTAAAACGCTGCTGGTGGAGGAATGTGCAGGACTCCAACCATGGCAGTGCATGGGCAGAAGGGAAAGCAACAGCGGCAGAGGAAGCAATAGTGGCAGGTGCGGTGCAAAGTGCCCCACCGCCACCGAGGCCAACATCCACGACGACGCCCACTCGCTGACCCGGCCTGCACCCAGCACCATACCCGGGTCTGCAGCAAAGGCGCTTGGCAGGGGAAGGGAGCTCTCCACACTCCGCCATGATTGGCCGTTAGGAGCGGCTGGTGGCGAGGCATGGCTGCCCGCAGGGTGCTCCTAACGGCAAGTTCCCCCCGCCCTCTGCAATTTTGCATGTTTTAAACTAGGCCTAAATTTGGGGGAGGGAATTAATATCACCTTATGCCTAGAAAACATGCTGGGTCTTCCTATTGGGGGAGGCCGTATTGTTGGAGAAACACGGTATTTAATGTTGCATGATTTGATAGCAGGATAATATTCACACAAGATTGGAAAAACAAAGAAACATCGCGAGACAAAGAGATAATTGGGATTGTGCAGAAACTAGATTGTGCAGAAATGGATAAACTTAACATTGAAAATTAAACAGAAAGAAGACACAGAATATTATTAAACATGGAAATTTTCCAGTGGTTGGGAAAAAAAGGGGTGGAGGTTTCCTCTTGTATTGTTGAGATCCAGTTGTAGTTCTGTAAGTCTGTAGTGATTCTCAGTCCTCCAGGTCATGGTTTTCCCAAAGGTGCTTTTTTTTCAAGAGGCAACTGGGACTTTCTGTTTTTTCTTGGAAGACATTTTGCTTCTTCAGCTCAGAGCTCCTCTTCAGCTCCTCTTCTTGGAGGAGAAGTGAAATGTCTTCAAAGAAAAAACAAGGAAGTCCAGTTTCCTCCTGAAAGAGCACCTTTGTGGTTCTGTAGTTTGGGAACTCAGAAGGTGCGGCTTAGTTTGGAAAAAATAGGTGAATTTTAGAACCCAGGTGTTCTTCCAAAACACTCTTCAGGAGAAAAATATATCTAAATGGGATTAAAATAGCACAGACTTTTTTCAACTTGCTGCTCTTCAATATGTTGGGATTATAACTCCTGGGAAGCATGGCTGTCTAGAAAGCATCAAACTGATCCAATAGATGGTAACAGAATTAATTGTCTCCAGATCATGTCTTCATGATTTAGGGTGATTGATCTTGAAAAGCTAAGTGGAGTTGGACCTGCTTAGAAGCTGGATGGGAGATTCTCAGAGTTACAGGCTATCAATAGAAGCCAATACTTGTAGCTCAGGGTTGAATGGTGGGGTCCTTGGTGCTTTCTAAGCTTGGTTGTTTTCTAGGTAGGGTTCGCGGTCCTAACATGGATGATGGTTACCTAGTTGGGTAAAGAAACATCTGCAGGAAAACAACCAAACTTGGAAAAATTGAGAAAGCATCCATGTAGAAGGCAGAATCCAATCACTTCCATCTTGGCTGCTAAAACAACAATGAGGACTTCTCCATGAGTTTACCAGGATGTGAGCACAATTTAAAGAAGCTTAATTTTTATCTTTCCTTCCCTGGACCTCAAGGAGAACAGAGAACATTCAAAGCCAAGGATCTGTGGAAGACGAAGGGTGCTGTGGTCATGGCGGTGAGGAGGCCTGGATGATTTTTGTGCAGAGAGGTAATGTATGTTCTCCAGTAGAACAGATTCTAAGAATTAATGCAAGGGTCTTCAAACTTGGCAAGTTTAAGACTTGTGGACTTCAATTCCTAGAATCCCTGAGGTAACATGACTGGAGGAGGAATTCTGAGAGTTGAAGTCCACAAGTCTTAAAACGGTCAAGTTTGAAGGCCCCTGAATTAATGGAAGCAGGTTGCCCTCTTAACTTGCCTGTCCGTTATCTTGAAACCCCAGCTTAGGGGCTTGATGTGCTGCCTACATTTTCTGAACACTAATGTACCAACAAGACTCGCCCAGACACAAAAATGCAGGGCCCATCACTTATTTTGTGGTAATCATTCCAGCAAAAAACTATGCTGTGATCGGATGCTGTGTGCAGGAGACTTATGATAGAATCACTGACAATACAAACTCAGAATGCAAGAGAAGATAATTCTCCATGTTGAGTTACAGGTTGCATTTCAAAATGCGTTGTTAAATGAGAATGGAATGTTCTAGATATTAGTATCTAGGCCGTTTATCCAGTTAAATACAGTATTTGTTAGTTGGAGAAAATCAGATTTTCATTCTCTATAAGCTCTCAAATGGCAGCTAGTCATTACAGGATCCAGTGTTTGGCGAGGAGCACCATAGTCACATTCAGGGAAGGATCCTTTGCCCCAGTGGTTTATTTAACAACCGGTTCTGTGGTCTAATGATTTGTTCCAACAACCAGTTCCCCAACTGCTCAGGAAGTTAACAACCGATTCTCCCGAACTGGTGCCAACTGGCTGAAGCCCACCACTGTTCTGTCCCATTTAAACAGTCTTAACAGATGCCATGCAAGATGCAGATCCTATTCAGAGCTATTTGAATAAATTAGTAGAATAGCCAGAGCCCTTAGACTTATATACCACATCATGGTGCTTTTTAAACCCTTCTCTAAGCGGTTTGCAGAGTCAGCCTCTTGCCCCAACAATCTGGATCCTCATCCTTACCCACCTCAGAAGGATGGAAGGCTGAGTCAACCTTTAGGAGGGAAGGGAAGGGAAGGAAAGGAAGGAAGGAAGGAAGGAAGATAGCAATAAGTGGTTTGCAGAGTCAGCCTGTTGCCCCCAACAATCTGGGTCCTCATTTTACCCACCTCAGAAAGATGGAAGATTGAGTCAACCTTGAGCCTGTCAGGATCAAACTGTTGGCAATGGGCAGTGAGTTAGCCTGCAATACCGCATTCTAACCACTGCATCACCACGGCTAATGAAGGACACGTCTCCAAGTTGACGCAACTTGGATCTTCTTGGACCGCGAGCCTTCTGTGTCATTACCACTTGTGCGCACAATATGTGGACATTAATTCCAGCCTGTGTGCACAACTTCCTGGGCAACTCACCACAGCTGAAGGGAGCAGCACTCCGCCTCCAGAAGTTGTGGGTGCACCATCACTGGAGATGTATAAGAAGAGATTGGACAGCCTCTTTATCTGAGACTGTATCAGGTCTCTTGCTTGAGCAAGGGATTGGATTAGAAGACCTCCAACCTCCCTTCTAGCTCTTGTTATTTTGTTGTACCAGGATGGAATGCAAGGCTTTTTCCAGTAATAAGTTTAGTAAGATTTATTGAAGGAGGATAAAATAAGATTACGGAAATCTCAGCAATCCAACTGATCTCCTGGTGTTTGAGGCAGATGCTTTATCTGTCTTTTATTTATAATTCTCCTGTGAACATAATCAGCAGTTTGTTTTGTTAACTGAGAATGGAGGAATGTTAGTTAGAATGCAGATCTTTCTCTGGTTTCAAGCATACCATTACATCCTGTGTCCCTTTGCTGCCAATCCTTTTGGGCAGTGGATCAAAAGGAGCACAGGAGAACGAAGTTTTTAAATATTTCTTAAATTTCCATTTAAAAAAAAACACCTGACAGGTAGAAATTGGACAAAAGTAAAATGATAAAGAACAAAAGGCTATATAATTTCTAGCAGCAGAAAAGGCAGAGATTTGAAAACATGGAACCAAAAAGAAGGAACTGTGCAGCCTAGCAGAGACAGCAGCTTATTAAACTGGAAATGGGCGGAATTTCCTAGTGGGATGTGATGGGTAGGACCTTGATCCAGTAAGGAGACGTAAGGAGAAATTTCTTGAGAGAACAGCCGTAGAACAGCTTGCCTCCCGGAGTTGTGGATGCTCCATCACTGGATGTTTTTAAGAAAAGATTGGACAATGTTTGTCCAGGATGCCCCAAAGGTGCTTTTTTCAAGAGACAACTGGTTTTTCTTTGAAGACCTTTCACTTCTCCAAGAAGCTTCTTCAGCTCTGACTGGATGGTGGGGAAAGGAAGGTTTTATACTTGCTGGTAGCTGGTCGTTTGCATTCTTTTCCGAGGGTTGTTGAGGCCACTTGTGTCCCTTCATCAGTGTTCAATGTGTAGGTATGACACAGATCAAAAGCATCCTGCAGAAGGCACAGCTCCACAACACAGTTGGACAGTTCCAAGAAGTCTCCATGCCCATTTGCACCATGCAAACAAATCTCCAGGTGGCCTCAATGACCCTTTAAAAGGATGCAAATGACCAGCTGTCTGCAAGGAGTATAAATCCTTCCATTCCCCATCATTCAGCCAGAGCTGAAGAAGCTTCTTGTAGGAGAAGTGAAACATCTCCAAAGAAAAATCAGAAAGTCCAGTTGCTTCTTGAAAAAGCACCTTTGAGATAACCCTGGCCTAGATGATGGAGAAGCTCCGTAAACATTTGTCCAGGAAGGAACAAGGACTTGCCTTGAACAGGGGTTAGACTAGAAGATCTCCAAGGTCGCTTCTAGTTTTCATGATTCTATAGTCAGCAAAAAGTGGGCCACTAATCAAACTCCCAAGGCCAGGGATTTCTAGCAAGATGATGGGATTTGCAAACTTGTTCCTTCAAGGACAAAATAATGTAGCTCTATGTTGAAGTAGAGTCTTACATTGAGATATCACTACTATTTTAAATACCTCCTGTTTGCTGCATTTGTCTTTCTTTTCTTACCTTTCTTCCTCTACTTAGAAAAATAACGCACCAGAGGTACTGTAAGCCAGAAGTCTCATTCCTGCAATCTGATTTTCCTATGGGGGCAGAAGGTTTATTTTGTGTGTGTCTATGTGTGTGATTCAGAGCATGAAACCCTAGGAGCAACCTGAAGTTGTTTACCCCCCAAGTACAAGTGCTGGATCTTAGAACAAAATCCAGACAAGCTTAGACCAGTTTTTAGGAATATTCCCTTACATGCCAGTTGCTTGCTCAGGGCCCCAAGGAGCTTCTAGGAGTGACGGGAATTATTTGGGTAGCTGGAAAGAAAAACAGCTTATGGTTTGTTAGCTTCTGCTTAGGAATTCAAAGTAAAATTTCCTTTTGAGTCATGCTGCGCTTTGAGTGAATTCACAAGCACATCATCTGTGTCATTTTCTGCTACTGCCATCTTTTGAGATTTTTTTTTTTTAAACCCAACAACTCTGGAATTTTGTGGTGGTATCTCTCCTTTATGTATTAAACGTGTACACCAAAGGCAGCTTACAGACAATGCCTTATAAAACATTAAAATGATTAAAAATATCTTAAAATTAAAAATGCAATTAAAACTAAACAGGATAGAGAGGGATGGGAGCAAAGTGCACATAGGATGGAGGTAGGATGTTCTCTGTTCTAGTAGAGAACATTAAGAGTAGAGTAGAGCCATTAAGAGCCATGGGGGTACAGTGGTTAGAATGCAGCATTGCAGGCTAACTGCCCACTGTCAGGAGTTCAATCCTGACCGGCTCAAGGTTGACTCAGCCTTCCATCCTTCCGAGGTGGGTAAAAGGAGGACCCATATTGTTGGGAACAAGAGGCTGACTCTGTAAATCACTTTGAGAGGGCTGTAAAGCACTGTGATGAGGTATATAAGTCTAAGGGCTACTGCTATTAGCCACCTCCAAAGTGCCCCACCCTCACTTACTACAGCCATGTCTTCAAGGCCTTCCAGAAGACCAAATATTAAGCAAGTTTAACCCAGCTTAGTTTTCAAGTCCAGATAAGAACAGCAAAATTATTCCTCCCTTGCACAGAAGGTGGTATAGCATAGTGGGCATAATCCCTACAGTAGCCGTTCTAATTTGGTGCATGTGCCTTGGATTTCAATCAGAAGCATTTGCCAGCATAGCATTGGCAATAAAAGAGGGATGAATTTTGGCCTTCATGTTTTAGCCTTTATTGAGGAAGTCTGTCTGTTGTTGGCTGTTTCATGCCACTTTCAGAGATGTAAATTAGAAGCTTCCAAGGTGCAGAACAATAGTTGGGTATCTAGTTGATCAAAGGAGGAGGACTTTGAGGTTGATATGGAAAGTTTAGGTTAGTGTACAAAAAAACTCAGAAAGGGAAGGGAAACTTGTTGGAACTCGGCTCTTCCCAAACCAACATTCCTTCAGGAAAGAAGATAAATTCCATTAACTCTGCAGACATTCTCATCTTCCAGACCTCTTCACATTCAGACAACCTTTGAGAAGTTGGAACTTTTCACCTGGTTCAGATATCCCTCCAACAGGATGAGGCAGCAATTTCCCATGGGAAGACAGCAATAGCAATAGCACATCGACTTATATACCGCTTCACAGTGCTTTCCAGCCCCCTCTAAGTGGTTGACCATGTCAGCCTCTTGCCCTCAACAATCTGGGTCCTCATTTTACTCACCTCGAAAGGAGGGAAGTCTGAATCAACCTGGAGCCAGTCAGGATTGAACTATTGGCAATGGGCAGAGTTGGCCTGCAATACTGCAGTCTAACTGCACCACGGAAGGAAGGAAGGAAGGAAGGAAGGAAGGAAGGAAGGAAGGAAGGAAGGAAGGATACCAATACAGACTTATATACCACTTCACAGTGCTTTACAGCCCTCTCTAAGTGGTTTATGGGGTCAGCCTCTGGCCCCCAACAATCTGAGTCTCTGTCGATCCTTGGCCCCTGGGAAAAGTGGCTGAAAGAAGTTACTTATGACCCTTTTTCACAGTTATGACCTTCCCAGCACCCCCACAATCACGTGATCAGAATTCAGATGCTTCTCCATTAAGCTCACCATTATGACTGTTGTTGTGTCCTGAGATCCTGTGATCTCTTTTGGCGACCTTTTCGGCAAGCAGTGGGGAAGCAGATTTGCTTCACGACTGGCTAACTAACTGACTGACTGCAGTGATTCACTTAAGAACCTAGGCAAGGAAGGACATAAAATGGAGCAAAATTGACTTAACAAATGTCTTGCTTTAGGAGAGAAATTTTGGGCTTGCTTGTGGCCGTACGTTGAAGATAAGCATCTATTTCAATAGATCTATTGCAGTTGGTTGGGTGATGGTTGACTCAGCGTGTCCTTCCCTTGGTAGGAGGCCTCTGAGCTGTCCTCTCTGAAGCCCCAACTCGACCAGGTAGGGGTCCCTCTTTATGCTGTGGTGAAAGAGAACATTGGGACGGAGGTGGCCGACTTCCAGCCGTACTTCAAGGGAGAGATATTTCTGGATGAAAAGGTAGGTGGGATTTTTTTTTTTGAAATGGATTAAGAAGGAGGAGATGACCNTCAAGGGAGAGATATTTCTGGATGAAAAGGTAGGTGGGATTTTTTTTTTTGAAATGGATTAAGAAGGAGGAGATGACCCATTGAACAGAGGTGGCATTCAGCCGGTTCCGACCAGTTCTGCAGAACCGGGAGCGGGAATTTTGAATGGTTCGGAGAACCAGCAAATCCCACCTCTGACTGGCCCCGCCAACCCCATCTCTTCTCTGCCTCCTATTGAGTCACAGCTGATCAGCTGGGTCTCCTTTGGTTGCCCTGCACAGGAGAACAAAGCTGGAAAGTAGGTTAGTGGGGTGGGGAGGGGGATTTTGCAATAAATTTCTCCTGCCACGCCCACCAAGCCATGCCCACAGAACTGGTTGTAAAAAAAAATTGAATCCAACCATGGCTTAGGGAGAAATATATTAAGAGAGAATCTAGATCAGCAATTTCAAAAGATTTGGGGAAATGAAGGCACCTTCTGCAACAAGAACCTGACTACTTGTTGATTTTTAATGTGAAAACATCTTGTAAAGATGGATTTTTCTGGGCCTGTGGTTTCCCCGTTAAGTCTCGAATATGGATCCCATCAGGTGAGCTACAATAAAGAGGCTTGCAGAGGGAAGCGGCTGGCCTGGAAATTAGCCCCGCAGAGCTGCGCCTTAAGAGGTTAATCGGATTTCACCGTTGTGTCATGAATGGTCACGGAGGGAGTACGCTTCGCCTTGGAACAGTTGGCTTGCTCATGCAGGATTCCCAATATTAAACAGGTCAACAAAGAAAGATTAAGAGCGGCTGTTTCACGGCACCTGCCCTTTTCATCTTCTCTGGAAATGGAGGCGTGCTCCCCAGGGAGTCATCCCTTCTTCTCAAATGTTAAAGGAATGACATTAAATCAAGGGGGGAGGGAGAGTAACAGAACGTGGCAGTGCTTATCTTGGGAGGGTTGGTTGGTATGCCTTGCAGATACATCTCAAGGAGGAAGACAACGGGAGTCTCCATTGCAGGATTCTTAGTAATAGCAATAACGCTTAGGCTCATGTACCGCTTCACAGAGCTTTCACAGCCCTCTCTAAGCAGTTTACAGAATCAGCCTCTTGCCCTCAACAATCTGGGTACTGCATTCTAACTGCTGGGAGGGAGGAAGGAAGGAAGGAAGGAAGGAAGGAAGGAAGGAAGGAAGGAAGGAAGGAAGGAAGAAAGAAAGAAAGAAAGAAAGAAAGAAAGAAAGAAAGAAAGAAAGAAAGAAAGAGAAAGAAAGAAAGAAAAAGAAGGATGGACAACAATCTGGGTCCTCATTTTATCCACCTCGGAAGGGTGGAAGGCTGAGTCAATCTTAGGAAGGAAGGAAGGAGGGAGGGAGAGGGGGAGGAAGGAAGGAAAGGAAGGAAGGATAACAATAGCACTTCGTCTTATATATAGCTTTCACAGTGCTTTGCAGCCCTCTCTAAGTGGTTTACAGAGTCAGCCTCTTGCCCCCAACAATCTGGGTCCTCATTTGACCCACCTCGGAAGGGTGAAAGCTGAGTCAACCTAAGGAAGGAAGGAAGGAAGGAAGGAAGGAAGGAAGGAAGGAGGGAGGGAGAGGGAGAGAGGAAGGAAGGAAGATCAATAGCCCTTAGACTTATATATTGCTTCACGGTGCTTTCCAGCCCTCTCTAAGCAGTTTACAGAATCAGCCTCCTTCCCCCAACTATCTGGGTCCTCATTTTACCCACCTCGGAAGGGTGAAGGCTAAATCAGCCTAAGGAAGGAAGGAAGGAAGGAAGGAGAGGGGGAGGGAGGGAGGAAGGAAGATAGATCAATAGCCCTTAGACTATATACTTAGACGTATATACCACTTCACAGTGCTTTCCAGCCCTCTTTAAGCAGTTTACAGAATCAGCCTCTTGCCCCCAACAATCTGGGTCCCCATTTTACCCACCTTGGAAGGATGGAAGGATGAGTCAACCTTAGAAAGGAAGGAACGAAGGAGGGGGAGGGAGGGAGGAAGGAAGGAAGGATAGCAATAGCACTTAGTCTTATATACAGCTTCACAGTGCTTTACAGCCCTCTCTAAGTAGTTTACAAAGTCAGCCTGTTGCCTCCAACAATCTGAGTCCTGAAAAATCACACTTAGGGCTTATCTTCCAGTTGGGTCTTATTTTCAGGGAAACTCAGTCGTCCTTGACTTAGAACAGTTTATTTAGTGACCGTTCGAAGTTACGACACTGAAAAAAATGTCTTGCTAACCATTTTTCACACTTAACGACCTTTGCAGCTTCCCCATGCTCTCCTGATCACAATTCAGACACTAGTCAACTGACTCTTACTTATGACAGTTCACGACAGTATCCCGGGGGGGGGGGGTNGGGGGGGGGGGTGTCGTGCAATCCCCTTTTGTGACTCTCCGACAAATCCATGGGGAAGCCAAGATTCACTTAAGAACTGTGTGACTCACTGAACAACTGCTGTGATTCGCTTAATGCTTAACCGTGGCAGGGAAGGCTGTAAAACGGGACAAAACTCACTTAACCGCTGTCTCGCTTAGCAACGGGAATTTGGGGAGGGGGGGTTCGACGGATACCTCTACTGATGAAGTTGGATCCTGTCTCCCTTTTCCAAGATCACCGGGTCTTATTTTAGGAGGTCTTCTCCCTAGGAAGGCTTCTCCTTTTGCAGCCGAGTTCCTTCTTGTCCCCATTTCCCAGAGAAAATTCTACGGCCCTCAAAGGAGAACGATGCTGCTCCTGGCTCTTTTCCGCTGGAACGTCTGGCGCAACTTCTGGCGGGCCTGGAGGGGCGGCTACACCGGCAACATCGATGGAGAAGGCGTGATCCTGGGCGGGGTTTTTGTGATCGGCCCAGGGAAACAGGTAGAAGAGCGGAGAACGGCGCGGAGATCCCGGGTCTGTCCCGGGAGCCTCGCTTCTCTCTGCAGGCTTTCAGCCCATGAAAAGGGACCTTGGCAATTGGCTTTTTATTCTGGATTGAAGGATCTCTCTCTCTCTTGTCTCTCTCCGTCTCTCTCTCTCTCTCTCTCTCTCTCTCTCTCTCTCACACACACACACACACACTATTCCCACACACACACCCTTTTCCGTTCTTTGCTCCGTCCTGTTTCTCACACACTAAGAAACACTTCCTCCTCCATTCTCTCTCTCTTTACTCACAGTCTTCCTTCGCCTTCCTGTCTCTCTTCTTCTCTCTCACACACACTAGAAAGCACACTTTCCCTCCCTCCATCTTCTTACACACACATTCAAGACACTTTCCCTCCTTTTCTCTCTGTCTGCCTCTCTCTCTCACACACACACACACACTTTCCCTCCCTCCATCTCTCTCTCACACACGCACACACATGCACATACACATACATACACTTTCCCTCTCTCTCTCTGACACACCAGAAACACACTTTCTCTCCCTCCCTCTCTCTCTCACACACACACACATCAGACATACCCCTTCTGTTTCTTTCTGTCTCGTTTCTCTTCTGTTTCTCACTCTCTCTTCCTTCTCTTTCTCTTTCCCTCTTTCTATTTTTCTCCTTTTCTTTCTCCCTTTCTGTCTCTTTCTCTACTCCCTCTTGCTCTTTCTTTTTGCCTTCTGTCTTCTCTTCCTCTCTCCTTCTCTTCTATTTCTCTTGCTCTCTCTCCCTTCTTTCTACCTCCGTCTTTTTCTCCTCTCTCTGTCTCTCTTTCACTCTCACTTTCTTTTTCTCCTTCTGTCTCTCTTTCTCTTCTATTTTTCTCCCTCTCTCTCTTCTTTCTGTCCATTTCTCTCTGTGTGTGTGTTTGTGTATTTCCATTTCTTTCCATTGTTATTTTGGTGATATAAATCTTGTCTCTTGTGTAGCAGAATGTGAAGAATAAGGAACACCTGAGACCAGATTCCTTTTTAATTTTGTAAAATTTAACATGGGAAACTGGAAGTCAATAATACCAATGATTTTTAAAATTTGGAAATCTCAATGTAAAATTCTTCTCAAGCCTAGAAGGTGCTCACTAAGTAAATTGTGGAGATGGTAAAAGAGTTTTCTGATTGCTGTTTTTGGGTGAAAAAGCTTCTCCTGAGCTCTGTATCTTTTTTTTTCAGGGGGTTCTCTTGGAACACCGTGAGAAAGAATTTGGAGACAAAGTCAGCCTTGAAGCTGTCCTTGATGCCATCAGGAAGATCAAAGTGCAACCTTCAGATCACAGAGAATAAAGCATCCTTCTCTTTTTGTTGCAAATGCAAATGTTGCCACACAAATGTGGCCCCATATCTCTGCCAGGTTTCTCAATTTCTCCCAAATACCTTCAGCATAAAGTCCCAACTTCTAGTAGCTCTTTCTGTCTGCTCTTCAGATAACGCCGACTCCTTCCGTCTTTGTTCTGCTGGGTCCATGAAAGGCCAGGTCTGAAATTTGAAGATCTGACCACGATCCTTTCCAGTTGAAACAAAACGTTCAAGTGCATCAGGGTATCAGGGGGATGATGGAAAGCTTAATAAACCTTGTTTGAAAGTTTAAAGGGTGTGGCTTTTGGTCATGGTTTTTGAAAACCCGGTGTGGGAACTTGGCAACTTTCCGTGTCTCCAATGGTGTCCAGTTTGGCTGGATAATTTCAGACTTGTGAGTCAAACTAGACACCTTCTTAAAAAATGGTAAGTAGTCATCACCTTGGAGGCCCCTTTCAGAATATTATCATTTTTAAATATTTTATTCTTAATAGAAACAGTCCATCTTCCATTTAAACAGTGTGTCATCTGGGTACAAATACTTTGTGAAATAACAATTACAATTTATACCCATATTCATGACATTGATATTAATTCTCTACTCTAATTTTAATACTACAGTAAAATATGTAATATGTCTAATTATTATAACAATCCTCATTTTATTCTATTAACATATCTATATATATGTTTTCGTAGATTTTCACAGGTACAGGTATGTAGGTCTCGATGTGTTTGGGTCTTTTCCCGTGTAAGATTAAGAGTATCTTGACATTTCGGTGAGGTCCCACTCACCATCCTTAGGCTTGTGCTTTTGGCTTCGTGCCAGTGCAAGTAGATATGTTGTTTTGGTGATATAAATCTTGTCTCTTGTGTGGCAGAATGTGAAGAATAAGAAACACCTGAAACCAGATTCCTATTTAATTTTGTAAAAGTTAACTATATCTATCTGTCTGTCTGTCTGTAAAAGTGAAATAGCCCTCATGCATCATCACAAAATCTCCAGAACTGTAAAGCCTACCAACTTCAAATTTGGCACATATGTTCCTCTTGCCTTGTAGGGACTCACTAAGAAAGGATTTTTCAAAATGACCATCAGATCATTCAGTATTTCCTGTATTATTATTATTATTATTATTATTAACATGCTCTGATGCTAAGGAGTTCTACTCCCCCTCCCCACCCGAAAAGAAATCTGTCCCAGATGCAAAACACAAGCAGAGGAGAGGAGTTTCAGTTTTAGTTTCATAGCACCAAGCAGCTTTAGTACAAAACAGTTGAGCTAAACCACGCCCAGGCTCTTTGCCATCTCCTTGCTCACACAGCAAATATTGTTTCAGTTTCCAAACAGCCCTCAACTCACACGCAGACAGGATGCTACCCAGATGAATACTGATTGGATGCTAGTAGGAAGAGGCAGAATCCCCCCCACCTTATTTTCCTCCCCAAAAACTAAGCCTAACCACATAGTTTGATAGCAAAGCACGGGAATCAAGCTAATTTCCTATATTTTGCTAGTCTTTTGTTTCTAACTTCCACATCTGTTCTCTTAACCATTGATAAAATAACTCCCATGTCATATAATACTCAGTTTGTTCCTTCACTTTAATTGCAAACATTAGTCTATTCATTTTTGCGTATTCTAATATTTTCCTGATCTCATTCTCATCAGTAGGGATCTCTTTTCCAATTTTGTGCAAATACAATTCTAGCTGCAGTTAGTAGAATATTATCATTTTTGATAATAACCACATATGGACATAACCTTATTGAAGCAGCGCTTGGATTCAGTGGAACTAAAGTTCATAATGATGTAACAATGAAGGTATTGAATGGTGACTGGATACTCTTACCTTCAGCAGTGGAAAGGTGATTTTGGGCTGGTCACTTCCAGCCCATGACCGAAATCCCATGGTTCTTATGGTGGTGATGAGCAAGGTCGAAGGGAAAGTTTGGTGTCATCTCTCTAGAGCTAAATCAATCCAACCAGCAAAATAAGGAACTATTTCAAATGGTGCTGTTCAATCAATTCCCAAATTCAATAATCCCCAAATTTCTTATTCATTCAGCAAACAGGGTGAAAGTATATTGATTTCTATGATTACTACCAAGAACGAAGGAAAAGAGGAAGGAAGGAAATAAGTACAAAGACAGAAGAAAGGAAAGGAAAAAGAAAGCGGGAGGAAGGAAGGAAGGAAAGATGGAAGAAAAAAGAAAAATTGGAAGGAAAGCCAAGGAAAGAAGGAATAAAGAGAGAAAAGATTGGGAGGAAGGAAAGACATAAAAAAAAATCTTTTATATCTGGATTTGTGATTCTGCATTTTACCTTTATGGAAAAGCAATTTTCGGAAAGCATTTTAGCAAAAGGAGTTTCCATTCTGAACTGGGAGATGCCAGTTCAGAATGGGAGAAAATCTTAATTTTTTCCTCCTGAAGCCATTAGTAAATGGATATTTTTACACAGAGTCTATTGGCACTAAGAGGATAATTGGCACAGTGGTGAAGGAACATATCCTTTTACATTACAGAAGGCCTGGGTTTAAACAAAATTATCTTCAAAATTAAAATAAAAAATTTATACCCCTGGACAGCATTGTAAGCCTTTATTTAACAGTAAGTAGTAAGAGTAAGTAGTAATCCACCTTATTTAACAACATGCGTTTATTAAGGTTCTCTTCAGCTCAAGGCTGTGTTTCCACAAGTTCAACCAATTTACTTACAAACTTTGATAAAACATTATGTTCAAAAAAACTAAATAACCAAAGTGTATCATGTATACAAACAAACCGTTTAAATGAAAGTGTGTTGCTTTCAATCCCTGGGAAGAAGTCATGATATTCCCGAGGAATCTATGAATTATTAGAAAATGTTACTCAAGCATAGTTCTGCAATAGGGGTAGAATCAAGATCACGTGAAGTATTAATACCTCTTTATCATGCCTTGGTAAAGCCACACTTGGAATCCTGAATCCCGTTTTGGTCGCCATGATGTAGAAAAGATGTTGAGACTCTAGAAAAGGGTGCAGAGAAGAGCAAGGAAGAGGATTAGGAGACTGGAGGCTGAAACATACAGAGAATGGTTGCTATCTAGCTTAATGAAGAGAAGGACTAGGGGGGGACACGATAGCAGTCTTCCAATATCACAGGGGCTGCCCCAAAGAAGAGGGAGTCAACTTTCCCAAGCTCCTGAAGGCAAGGCAAGAAGCAATGGATGGAAACTAATCCAGGAGAGAAGCAACCTAGAACTAAGGAGAAAATTATTGATAGAACAATTCAGCAGTGGGACGACTTACCTCCAGAAGTTGTGGATGCTCTAACACTGGATGCTCTAACACTGGAGGTCTTTAAGAAGAGACTGGATAGACATTTGTCTGAAATACTATAAGGGTTCCTGCCTAAGCAGGGGGTTGGACTAGAAGACCTCCAAGATCCCTTCCAACTCTTTTCTGCATTCTATTCTATTCTTTACTTATTCTATTCTTTCCTTGTTCTGTTCTATTCCATTCCATTCATTATTCTATTCTATTCCATTCCATTCCATTCCTGTTCCAATACCTCTTATTTTCCAATCCTTCCATTGATTTTTAAAAAAATTGTTATGGACTCTTGTCTTCATGATGGTTAAAGAGATTCGCTAGGAGCTCAGAAGAAGAAGTGGAGGCCCCAAATTCTCCAGAGTTTTCATCAGCGATAAGAGAAAAACAAACAAACATGAAAATGTTTCTGTGTATAGTCAATTCCAGAGATGAGACAATTGGTTAACTGTAGGCATTAGCTGCTATTAAACTGGGTTTACTACTTGGAGCAAAGAGAAAATAACTGATCTGTGGAGCTGATACCAACCCAGGCTTGTAACACTTGGTAGAAATACAAGCTGGGAAATCTCCAGTTAATTTTTTTCCCTCCAGGAAGCTCTCTCTCTTCCCAATGTATTAGTGAGTAATCTGTGGGGCGGTGAACTGGATGGCTTGGATAGTAAAAAGCACTTACGCTGATCTAGAGAACATGAAAGAAAATCTCCTTGGAGTCAGCTCAATTTCCAGTGATGTTCTAGTTATGCCCCTGGTTATGTTTTCAAGCCAATTATACAAAATAATTACTCATAGTCTATTTTTCAATAGATTCCTGGCCTGCAACGGCACTGGTATTTTATTTTTTTCCATGTTCTCCCATCCAAAGAGCCACCAAGGTAAAATCTGCTTAGCTGTTTGAGATCAGCCAAGATGCTATAGCCTGCTCTGGGTTTGGCCTCTAGTTTGATGAAGAGAAGGACTAGGGAAGACATGCTAACAGTCTTCCAATATCTCAGGGGCTGCCCCCAAAACGGGGGAGTCAAGCTATTCTACAAAGCACCTGAAGGCAGGACAAGAAGCAATAGGTGGAAATGAATCAAGGAGAGAAGCAACTTCGAACTCAGGAGGAATTTCCTGACAATTAGAACAATTTATCAGTGGAATGACTTGCCTTCAGAAGTTGTGAATGCTCCAACACTGGAAGTTTTTAAGAAGAGATCGGATAACAATTTGTCTGAAATGGTATAAGGTTTCCTGCCTAAGCAGGGGGTTGGACTAGAAGACCTTCAAGCTCCCTTCCAACTCTTCTCTTCTCTTTTCTTCTCTTCTCTGGCAGGGGAGATGGTTAACTCAGTGGGCTTTTATCCCTGTTTTTTGGGAAAAGCCCGACTTTTTCACAAACGCTCAGCTAGGAATCACTATCAACCACCTGCTGGTGGGAAATATTTTTAATTTTGCTTTTCTGTTCAAGAAAGCACCCAAGGCAGCTAGGAGTATTTAATATCTATTTCTGAAAAGATTAAATAACACGAGGTCAAGATTAAAATCGACAAGGTAAGCATTTGAAAGAGGAGAATGTGTTGGGGGCCTTTCTTTTGTGGGTGGAAAAATCTCAACATCTTTTTCTGTCTTAAATGAAAAGGTGTAAAATTAAATACTGCCTAAAGCTGCAATCAAGTTTTGGGATTCCATCCATGTACTTTTTTTCTCCTTCTATATTTACATTCTATCCTGGCGGCTGTTCCTGACATTTAATGGGTCTAAGTATTAGTTAGGTCTTTTGATGCTCACTTTTTCCAAATTATAATTTCAAATTAGGCTTTTAAATTATTACTGTCTGGTGACATACTTATTTATTTATTTTATTTATTTGATTTGTCAATCACTTACAAGATAATAGGTACGAATAAATGGGGACAATAGGACAGGGACGGTAGGCACGATGGTGCACTAATGCAAGCCCCTTACAGACCTCTTAGGGATGGGGTGAGGTTAATAGTGGTTAGTTTGGGGTTAAAGGAGTGGGGGTTAGAGGATGTAACATCAGAGTCAAGGAGTGCATTCCAGGCATTGACCGCTCTGTTGCTAAAATCATATTTTCTGCAATCAAGTTTGGAGCGGTTAACATTGCGTTTGTATCTGTTGTGTGCTCTTGTGTTGTTGCGGTTGAAGCTGAAGTAGTCACTGACTGGTAGGACGTTGTAGCAGATAATTTTGTGTGCTATGCTTAAGTCTAACTGTAAATGGTGTAGTTCAAGGTTGTCCAAGCCCAAAATCTCAAGCCTGGTGATGTAAGGTGTTCTGTTGCAAGCATTTAGGCGCTTATTTCTCACACTTGGATGGATTTGAGAAGCTATGGAATGGCATGAAATGTGGAGCAGCATGAAGTGCCGTACAGGTAGCCCTTGATTCCATCACTAATAGCTAAGCGACTGTGGGAAGTCCTAGAAAGAGCACAGGAAGAGCAACTCAGATGGTAAGGAGTGTGGAGGCTAAGCCTTATGATTTATTTAACTAATAATTTATATTCTCTGAATGATTCAGGGAACTAGGTACGTCTAGTTGAGTTGAGGGAGTCAACATATTCTTCAAAGCACCAGAAGGCAGGAGAAGAGGAAAGGTGGAAGCTTCTTTCCTTCCTTCCTTTTTGTTT
The DNA here is from genome assembly GCA_004320025.1 of Laticauda laticaudata. Taxonomy (NCBI): domain Eukaryota; kingdom Metazoa; phylum Chordata; class Lepidosauria; order Squamata; family Elapidae; genus Laticauda; species Laticauda laticaudata. The sequence goes on from BHFT01004697.1 coordinate 23,630, forward strand.
CTTTCCTCCCCTCCCCTCCCCTCCCCTTCCTTCCCCTTCCTTCCTCTCTCTCCAATTGCTTACCTCCCTTCACCTCCCTCCCTTCCCTCCCCTTTTCATCTCTTTTCTCCCTTCCCATCCCCTTCCTTCCTTCCTTCCTTCCTTCCTTCCCTTTTTCATTTTCCTTCCTTCCCTTCCCATTCTTTCCCTTTCTTTACTTCCTTCCTTCCCTTTTTCATTTCTTTCCTCCCTTCCCCTTCCTTCCTTCCCATCCCTTCCTTCCTCCTCCTTCCCTCCCTCTCCCCCAACCTAGGAGAAATTTTTTGATGGTGAGGACAATCAATCAGTAGAACAACTTGCTTCCAGAAGTCGTGGTTTGCTCCATTTCCAAAGATTTTCAAGAAGAGATTGGACAGAATGGAACGGGGTCTTCTCCTTAGGCAGAAGGTTGGAAAACATCCCTTCCAACTCTATTATTCTGTTCTATTAATCTTCCTATAATCCATCTCACCAAGCCCAAAGAAAGTCTGGAATGGTGTAGGGATCTCCTACCATGGGTGGGGGGGTGGACTAGAAGACCTCCAAGGTCCCTTCCAACCCTATTATTCTACACACTGGGAGAGGAATCAGGTTGCTGGCGTGCCTCTTTATTACAAGCCAGTCAGATTGTTTCAGAATAAATGGAATTTCCAACTTATTTTTCCTCTTTTAAATTAGCAATAAATAATAACTAAATCATAAATAAGGTAGATTTGTTGATGCCTTTTTGAATTCTCTTTGCTTTTAGCAAGTATGAATGAAGACTCAACTCAGGAACTTAGATCTATTCCACCAACTGAGGAAGATAGTCTTGCATGAGTAATTTATTTCGAGGATTAAAATACAGATATCCTTAGCAGAAAACTTAGTTACCCTTCTTACAAAAGTTGTTTGCTAATTCTGTTACAATACTGTTCTCTGCTGGTCAACCCGAAGAATCTTCAAATTTATTTTTTTCTACTCTGTTCTAACTCAGTTAAAAGTATTATATAGTAAGCGTGTAAGTGTGGATATATGCTTAACAATGCCTGACTGTTAGAATAGAGCAAGTTCAGAACAGCAAACAAACAGTGGGGGTGCAGAGAATTAAACCTGGCTCTGCTTTTTTATTTCCTTTTTTAAAAGTTTTCTTATTTTTTTATTTTTACAAACATTCCATCTTTTCTTTAAACAGTGTGTCATCTGGTACAGATATCCTGTGCTATAGTTAATGCAGTTTCCTTGCTGTAACAATAATTACATTATGTTCTTATTTTAACCTACTATACATAATATATCTTTATCGTTGCAATCACTGCTTTCCTAATTCCTTCCCCTCTATTTTCATATGTTCTTATATGTTCTTTCTCTCTCCCCCCCCCTCTCATATCTCTTTATTATTTATTGTGTGTGTGTGTGTGTATGTGTGCTGTCAGTCTCCTTCTGGTATTCATCCACGTCATTGTAGTGCTTTTTAAAGTTGAGCAACTTTTCAGCAGAATTCATTCGCCATCATCAGGCTTCTGTGGCAGATGAGATCTGCAAAACATTGCTACAATTTAAAAGCACAACCATAGTGACATGGGAAAATACCCGAATAAGCTGAATACATACATGTAAGTCCTCGAAAACTTTTATTATAATATATTATATATATATTATATATATATATATATATGTATGTATGTAGGTATGTATGTATGTAATGTAATGTATGTATGTATATGTTAAATATTATATATATATATATAAACCGACCCACTTTACTTCTCACTCTTGCCTTCCAGATGTTAATTTTCTACCATCGCATGGCTTACAGCTGGAAAATTCTAAGGTGCAGCAGAGATAGTGACAGATGGACACAGGCTGAGGAAATCACACACAAACACACACACAGCACCCAGCTGGCTATTTTAACTGTAGGGCCACTTCCACTCATACACTGAGCGAATGCATTGCGGATGGAAGGCGCGAATGAGGCACTTGGCCTGGTTCCCTGGGCTGAAGAACAGCAAAGGTGCACAGGAAGGTCATAATAGTTAAGGGAATTATTTTCCCAGGGGTAAAGTTTTGGTCTTGGAATTGAGGAAAACAAAAGGAAGAGGGGCCAGTAGAGGTTTGTAAACTCAAGGTTGAAATGAAGGGTCCCCGTCTCTCTTGAGCTGGGTGCTTTCTTGCAGATGTTTTCGTGACCAACTAGGTACCATCATCAGTGCTAGAAGGGAGTGGGGTTTGATGGAAAGAGGAGGGGGAACTGTGGGGCTTTTGATAGCTCACTAAGCCTTTTCAGCTCAAGCTTCCCACATAGACTAAAAACTTAGAATAACTTAAGGGTCCCTTTGAACATCCCATCCTCGCCTACATCCACGTGCATTTCGTGGCGAAACAGCTCCAAGGGTCTGCACCCTAAGGCACACGCAAACATGGCAGAAATACATAATACAAATAATCCCTTAAATAAATAAAATCCATTACTTAAATAAATTAAATGAAGAAATAAAATTAAATAAAATTAGATAGAATAAAAAAAAATATAAAATAATAATATAAATAAATCAAAAAGTATGCTTATCCCCCCCCATCTATTGTATGAGGGGAGGGGCAGCAGCCACGATGCTCCCGGACCCACTGTCTGGAATGGCCTCGGGTGCCCTGCTTGAGCAGGGGCCTGGACTAGAAGACTCCAAGGTCCCTCCAGCTCAAATTCCGGTCGATAGAGGCGATTCGAGCGTGGGGCTGGCTGGTCCTCCGCGGCGGGCGGAGGCAGCGGGCGAGGCGGCTCGGCTCGGCCCTCCAGGCGTGGCCAAAGCGGCCCGAGAGGCTTGTTTGCTCGGGAACGCAGGGCGACGGCGGCGGCGGCGCGCTCGCGGAAGACCCCCCCCCTCCGCCTCCCATTTTCCCGACGGCTTTCGTGCGCCCCCTCCCACCGATGGGACGCCGGCCCAAGCTTGACAAAAAGCCCAGCAAGCTTTGGCGCAAAGTTGTCCAATTTCCAGTAGCTGCTCCGGGCGGTAAGGTCGTGGGGGCGGGGAAACGTCTTTCTCCCCTTCTTAGGGTCCCCTTTCCTTGGTGGGGGTCCCCGATCCCGGGTCGGGGGTTCCTCCATCCTCCGAGACCTTCTCTTGAAAGCCAAACCTTTTCCAGGGTGGGAAAAGGAGCTTCCCTTTGTTCCTCAGCGCCGCGATGGAGGGACTTTTTTTTTTTAGGAAGGGGGGTGTCCCGCTTTGTTCCCCCACCTCCCCTTCAAGCGGACTACAAGGCCCATGTGGCCCAGCTCATCGCCTCGGAAGCTCCCGCTCTTCTTCTGAAGGGAGCCGGCGGTTGAATTATATCCTTCAAAGTGGCCTTTGGAGGCGTGGGAACCTGGCTCCTTGTCGAGGCTCCTGCGTTCGGATCCGTTGCGGGGAGTCTGGGGTTTCTTCTTTCGTTGCGTCTCGCTTGGCCCATCATGAGCATGGATATTCCACCGCTGGCCCTCGCTCACCTGGCTCCGCCTGCCCTGTACCTTCAGCAACTGAAACTCTCTTCTGGATCGTTTGCTCGTTGATCTCTTGGGCCATTGTGGTCGTGGAAAATCCTGCTTCCTTTCCCCCACCTTTTGAAGCATTTTCCCATTTTCCGAGTTTCGTCGAATTTTCGACCTGCCCAGTCCTGAACTCTTCCTGAACTCACTGTTGGGATTCCCCAAGCGACTTTTGAACATGAATAGAAGGAAGTTGGGGTCTGCCCATCCTGGCAGAGTCTAGAAGGGACCATGGCAAGGGTGTGTGGTGGCTTCTTGTTTGGATTTGCCTCTGAAATCCAACCAGTTTCTAGAGGATCCCTAATCCCTTAACTACCTCCCACCACCAAAGAGTAATCCTGTGAGTTGGGTGGGGCTGAGCCAGAACCTCACAGGTAACGAGTTCTTGCAACTAGAGTAAATAACTCAAAACAAAAGAGGCATTTTAAAAAAACATGTTTGCTGTTCTGGTCTGGTCAATCAGATTGGATCCTCTGGAGCCGCCCCCCGCCCCCCCGTAAGTAGCAACAGCAGCACTTCATGGGCTTTTGCTGGGGATCTGTAAGCAGTGGCTGCCATGCAGTCTGTCTCGGATGGGGGCTTGAGGGTCTAGAAAATAGACAGCAGCAGCAACCCCTCCTAGATAGTTAGGGCAGACCCTTTGGTTAGTCCAGGGGTTAGCAACCTGCTGCTCTGGAGCCACATGCGGCTCTTTTGGCCTTCTGCTGAGGCTCCCTGTTGGCTGATCCCACTCCTGGCTGTAGGGTGTCCTGCTTGGGCAGGAGGTTGGACTAGATGACCGACAAAGGACCTACAAGGTCCCTTCCAACTTTGGTATTCTATATTCCAGTGGTGGCTAACCTTTTTAAGTTCCCGTGCTGACCTTTCGTGTGCCGCCAGAAATGGCTCTGCATGTCACTTCTGGCACACGTGCCACAGGTTCCCCATCACGGCTATATTCTATATTCATTCCATAAATCCACTCACTATTTCTGTTGCTGCAGTCACGTGAATAAGTCTAGTGGGAATTCGGAGGAGGTGTGTNGAGTAATTTCCTCAGCTCCCCCTCCCCTTTATGTTGGGGGTGCTGGGGGGGGGGCTCATCTGCAGACGTGGGCAAGGTGAAGGACAACGTTGAAGCTGAGCTTGATGTGGTCCTGCCCCTGTTTGACCAGGGAGGGAAATCCTAGAGGGGGAATACAGACTTGATTCAGGCCCTGGGTGGAAAAAGGGCTGTGTTGGCGGTCCTCAAACTTACGATGGCGCTTGGTAAGCGACATGGTGGCTGAGTGGACTTTGCTCCATTTTACTTGCTTCCATCATTAAATGAATCTGGCTGTCCCCATGGCCTTCGCTGGCTGGAAGGCTGTAAGAGGGAATCACGTGACACCCCACTACCATACCGGAACCATCATAACTACAAATCAGTTCCTGAGCATCTGAATTTTGTTGACATGTTTGTGGGGATACTGCAGCTAGTGAGAAAAACAGTCCTAAGTCCCATTTTTCCCCCCAGTGCCATTGTAATCTTGGTCACTAAATGAACTGTCGTGAAGTCAAGGACTTCTGGTATTTCACAATTCAGGGATCCCTCGACTTATAATGGCCAGGGAGAAGGCAGGGCCTGCAGTTTCCTTTTTGTTGCAACCAATGCAATTGGGATTATTACAACTGCAGGTCACTTGAGTTGAGGTCCCTTCATGCAACTTCTCTGCGTGCCTGAATTAGCTTGAATGGGATCCTATCGGCTAAAGTGTTGTGCCGATGCTGCTTGTGGGATTGTTGTTGTTCTCACAGTCTGCATAAAGGGGTTTTGTGCACATATGTTAAACAGACAAGCAGATGTTTAATGCATTGATTGCAATCTGTCAGAAATGGTATAGGTAGGGCCTCCTGCTTAGGCAGGGGAGAGGGTTGGACTAGATGACCTGCAAGGTCCCTTCGAACTCTGTTATTCTGCAAAAAGAAGACTGGACAGCCACTTCGTCTGAAGTGGTGTAGGGTCTCTTGCTTGAGCAAGGGGTTGGACTAGATGACCAGAAGGTCCCAATAGGATGGAATCCTATTGGCTAAAGTGTTGTGCCGATGCTGCACGTGGGTTGTTGCTTTTTTCCTCACAGCTTGGACAAAGGGGTTTTGTGAACATATGTTAAACACACGAACATAGGTTGAATGGATTGCCATTTGTCTGAAATGGCATGGGATCTCCTGCTTGAGCAGGGGTTGGACTGGATGACCTACAAGGTCCCTTCCAACTCTGTTATTCTGTTAAATAACATATGGCATAAGGCTCCCCTTGAGTCACGTTAAAAGCACCTTGGATTTATCTTGAGGTTTGGGACTGATTATGCAGCCTTAGCACCACAAAATTTTGTGTCTCCTTGTAGATACAAAGCAGTTGATGTACTGCAGTGTTTTTTTTTCCCCAAACGTGGCAACATTCGGACTTCAACATCCAGAATTGGTTAGGGAATTCCGGGAGCCGAAGTCTATACATCTTAAAATTGCCAACTTCGAAACAAATATTGATGCAGGGTCCTAATAACTCTTCCAGATAACCATAATCTTTGTTGTGGACGTTGTTGGAGAACAAACAACCTTTCACAGCTCTTCAGTATAATCTTGTTTATACAGGACAGCACAACTAGAGAATTTCTTGAACAGAGCTCAACTCCAGGAGATTTCATGGATGGTCAGTTTCTTGAGAATGGTATAGAATTGATGTGATTTTTTTAAAGGATTTCCAGGCTAACCGCGGATGTGAGATCTCTTGGTGGTCTCCCATCCGTGCACAAATCTAGGCCTGGGACTTCTTTGTTTCATTTCCCAGTCCGGAGGGACTCCCAGCGGTTGCCACCTCATGCAAAGACTTTTGAAAGTTGTGATAACACATCGAGATATATTACCCAGGTTGTTTTTGTGGTGGTTTTTAAGGCATGAAGAGACGTGAATGGTGTGGAGGTGAACTTGAGCAGACTGGAAAACAGACATGGGAAAATTTGTTTTCAGCTGAGCCCCAGATAGCAAATGTGTGAAATCTTAAATTTTGGGTTGTTGAGTCCAGTCTAAATTCAAACTGCTCAGAAAAAAGAAAAGAAAAAAAAAAGCGGTTCGACCCTTTCTAATGTCAACCCCTTTACCCAAGACTCCACCCAACAATAGCAGGTTTGAAGAGGTTTGAGGAGAACAAAGCATACAGAAAGAACATTATTGTTTGATGTGCTAATTTTGTGCTGCAGGTACAAGGGCTCAGCAATTTGTATGCTTGTGGCTGAGGTTGGGCTTGGCTGGATAACAGCGGCGAAGTTTCAATCCAGAGAAAGATGCTCTCCATCAACATTTTTAAAGGCAGAGAGGGAGTGCCTTTATGGGTACAGCGAACCTTTTCATGCATAATTCAGCTCTTTTTCTTCTTTCTTTTCCTGAGATAAATATAGGTTTCATTTTGTGGCATTGTAAAGCATTGATTCGGGTTTTGTTATTTTTTTTTCCCCAGGGTAATTTTTCCCAAACGTGTCTCTTTTGCAGCAGTCTGCTAGTTTTCTCAGTAACTCTTAAAATAAATTTCTGCCAGGGGGGATGGATTTGCAGAATTCATGCCTCAAAATCTGCCAGAAGGCAGCTGCTCTCCTTAATACTAGTTTCACTTTCTGCTCTGTTGTTTGGCCTCCAGGTTTGCTTCTGAAAGCCTTCTTCCATGCCATGCAATTCACCTTAGTAGAGTTAGCCTAAGAAGGTGACAATTCATTTGGGGGGATTTCCTGATGATTTGACCCATTCAGGTGCTAACCAGCTTCTTGGATCAACTAAGGTTGGTTGATTGACTTTGATATAGGTGCCACCAAGTCATGGCTGATAGCAATAGCCAGAGCCCTTAGACTTATATCCCGCTTCACAATGCTTGTAAGGCCCTCTTTAAGCAGTTTGCAGAATCAGCCACTTGGCCCCAACAATCTGGATCCTCATTTTACCCAGCTTGGAAGGATGGAAGGCTGAGTCAGCCAAAGGAGGAAGGAAGGAAGGAAGGAAGGAAGATAGCAATAGCATTTATACTTATATACTGCTTTATAGTGCTTTTACAGCCCTCTCTAAGTGGTTTGCAAAGTCAGCCTCATGCCCCCAATAATTTGGGACCGTTTTACTGACCTTGGAAGGGTGGAAGGCTGAGCCAACCTTGAGCTGGTTAGGATCGAACTCCTGACAGTCGGCAGAATTGGCCTGTGAAACTGTAGTCTCACCACTGCACCATCACGGTCCGTCTTTCCTTCTTTTTTTCCTTCCTTCCTTCCTTCCTTCCTTCCTTCCTTCCTTCCTTCCTTCCTTCCTTCCTTCCTTCCTTCCTAGTTAGCAAGATCACTTAGACTTATATACCACTTCACAAGTGCTCTGCAGCCCTCTCTTAGGAGTTTGCAGAATCAACCTCTTGCCCGCAACAATTTTTGGATCCTTATTTTACCCACCTTGGAAGGACGGAACGCTGAGTCAACTGAGACTGGATGACTTTGGGCCAGTCACTCTCTCTCAGCCCACCTCAGATGATTGTTCTTGAGGGAAAAATAGGTGCAGGAAGTCATGTTGGATATGTTCACCGTCTTCTGCTGTTTGTAAAAATAATAAAAATGGGATCCCAATAAATACAATCAAATCCATCAGTTAGACAGGCAAGGATCCCCTTAAACTGAAATGTGTCTAATACACTTTTGCAAGTTTGCCCCTGAATTTCAAACTTTGTCAGGGAGTGATCGTTTATTGGCCTCTACTTATAAAAAGGTCAAATATCACTCGGGATTCTTTTGGAGAAATTCATATTGCTCAGTGTGAGTAATCCACTTGGTTAATCGGTTTGAAAATTATGGAGAAAGAACAGTGCACATTAAAATTTCTGCCGCCTCTTCATCACAGGGATAATCAAACGGTTCATTAGGAAGAATTTCTACCAAATGAAAAAAAGAGTCCATCTCGTGGTAGACTAAATTTAATCATCTGGAAAAATTAGCTGATGCCTGACGATGTAATGCCCAGGTAATTGGCAATGTCTTTAATGTAGTTAAAGGAAAACCTGAAGGCAGGAAGATGATTTTACCCACAAAAGTGGAAGGACACTTTGATCCCCACAGTGGATGGCTAGGTGATGGAGTAAGCAGAGATGGCCAAATGGACTGCTTTGATTAAATATAGATAGATAGATAGATAGATAGATAGATAGATAGATAGATAGATAGATAGATAGATAGATAGATGTAGATAAGATATAGACATAGACATAGACATGATGTATTGTATTCAGCTTTGTCGGGGTATTTTCCCATGTCATTATAGTTGTGCTTTTAAAGTTGTAGCAACGTTTCAACCTATCTCATCTGCCTCATCAGGTTTCGTATTGTTGTTCATCTGTGAGCCAGACTTTTACAGTTGTTTCAGTTTATAATTTGGGGTTAGCCTACTGCTGTGCCAGAATGTTTTTTCTTCATCCTCATTGATTGGAAGTCTTGGTCTGTTTTATTGGTCTTGGAGTTTGCTGTGTTCTGCTTGATTGGTGTTTCTAATATCTTCTGTCTGTTTTGTGGCTTTTTTTGTCTTGATTGGCTGGCAACATTGTGTTCCTGTATTGGAGGCTTTTAGTGCAGCTTGGCTCTGAGTAATGGACAGCTATTATCTATTAGGAAAATAGGCTTCATCGGGTGCCTGGTTGGGATGTGTTTGAGCTGGAGGTATCAGAGGAGTCTGTTTGTGCCCAGTGTTGGCCTGGCTTGTGGTGTGGAAGATCTTTCTATTTGAGACTGCAGGTTTCCAAATGATTGACAGTCTGGTGGAATCATCTCTTCTATTCATGCTTCAGGTCTTTTTTTTTCAATCTCTGGCTTCTCTGATAAGATACTCTCACTCTTACATGGGAAAAGACCTGAACACGCCAAGACCTGCACATATATGAACACATACAGAAACCTGATGATGGCAGATGAGATTCTGCGAACGTTGCTACAACTTTAAAAGCACAACTATGATGATGTGGGAAAATACCCAAACAAAGCTGAATACCATATGTATTATGTTTATATTTATGTATATAAATAATTTACTGAATCCCTTTCTGGACTTTGTGCTTGAGGTGGGGAAAAAAATGAAACTTTGCTTTGGGGTTTGCCAGTTGGATAGTTTTCTTGTTATAGAATTATTCTGCAAAAGTCAGAAATGTCTAATGTATATTACTATGCAAAACATTGAGGTTTTGTGTTATCCTATTCTACTGCACCAAAGGAAGCTGGAAGTCAATGCTTCCCCCCCCCCCCCCC
>BHFT01004697.1:33439-113877 GCA_004320025.1 Laticauda laticaudata
TCCCCCCCCCCCCCCTTTATCCCTTCTATTGTACACTTTTCTCTCTCTCTCTCCTCTTCCCCTCCCTTATTTTACCATTATTTTCATTTTGTCCAGTGTATTTTTGCATTTCATCTTCATACTTTGACAAATGAATGAAAACACATTTGAAATTAAAAAAAAATGCAGTCAAAGGACAAGTCAAACTGTATTGGAGAAGGAAATTGAAAGTAATGTAGTTAGCTGTGAAATTTCGAGAAGAATATAACTAAAGGGCTAAAACTTAGATGATGAATTTCAGGAGATAAGCCTGAACATTCCTGCCTTGAAAGAGTTCTCACCACGTCTGTGAATCATGACTTGATACTGACATTTTTGGGGAATAGTCATGCATTTATTTTAGTGGCTCATCTTGTATTCAAGGGTGAAGGTTGACAATAGGCCGGAAGGGATGTGAAATCCCACAGGTGCTGCCATTGGCTTGGCTTCATTTGAGGCCTCGTTATCAGTGGTGGGCTTCAAAAATTTTAGCAAGGGGTTCTCTGCCTAGTTGCTGGATGGATGTTGGCCTCCTGCACTATGGCAGGGGTGGTGGTGTTTTTGCCCTCCCTGGCTCTGGGGGCTTTCCTTGGGCCTCCAGGAGGGCAAAAATGGCCTCCCCGGGCTCCAGAGGCTCACTGGAAGCCAGAAATGGGCCCATTTCCTGGGAGGCCTGTTTTTCACCCTCCCTCAGCCTCTGTGCATGCCCTGCACTTACCTGCATCCAAAATGGGCTGCTTGGAGACTCCTGGGGTGGGCGGGACCAGCCAGGAGTGGGATTTGGGGGTTCTCCAAAGTTCACAGAATTTCAGCTAGGGGCTCTCCCAAACCCCTGCGAGCCCCCAGCAGCCCAGCCCTGTTCCTTATGGACTAGGATTACCCAAAAGTCCAAACTCTACAAGTAGTCCTTTGACTTAAGCACCACAATTGGCAACTGGAGCTTCCAATTGCTAAGCGGTGGCGTCATTAAGTGAGTTGCATCTGATTTTATGACCTTTTTTTTTTCTGACTTTACTTCTTGCGAGCGCCTTGGTGGTTTTGTGTGTGTTTGTGATAAATGGGAATTGTGTGTTCCCAGGATGCTGCAATGGTCATAAATACATGCCAAAATTTTGATTCCCCCGACTGTGAAGATGCTGCAACAGTTGTAAGCCATGAGGACCAGACATATGTCTTTTTTGTTTTCAGCGCCATCATAACTTTGGTCATTAAATGAATGGTCATAAGACAAGGACTATCTTGCATGGCTTGCAAATTCCAGCAGCTGTGTTATGACTAAGAGAACCACTGGGTGAGCCTTTGTTCTTTTGTTAGTAGCCTTTGGCGTTTCTTCGCTAGATTTCCTAAATTTGGGGCAGGTGCTGAGATAAGGACTTGAACATCCAGAGAAATTCCCATGCTACAAGTCTAACCTGTGTTGAATGCTTACTTTTAATTTCAGTTTCAAGAGAATGGCTCCATGGAGAGCAATGGATAAGAGCTCTCTTATACTTATTGTTGAAGGAGAACTTTCCTTTAGGTGCTTACATGCTTTTTGGGTTGGGCTTCCGGTGAGTCTTTCCTAAAGATAATCCAAAGAACAGGTCATCCTCAACTTTTCCAAAAAGTCTGCTGGTGGTAGGCTTTGCTTTAGGCCAGGGGTGTCCAACCTTGGCAAATTTAAGATTTGTGGACTTCAATCCCAGAATTCCCCAGCCAGTGTGTGGAAATCCATGTTGGTCTTAAAGTTGTCAAGGTTGGACACTGCTGCTCTAGGAGTGAGAAGGACAGGCGAATCCATCAAATTTGGCCATGTCTTCCTTCCTATATGTCCCCAATGCAGTAGACCTCAAGTTCACAGAAGGAAATTCTGCAGGAAACTTTATAAGGTGGTTTTAATTTGCATGATCTCTACTGGGTCTTTGGCTATGGGGATTCTCCATCATCCAAGTCATGGTTGTCCCAAAGCTGGTTTTTTTCCCCCCACAAAGGCAACTGGACTTTCTTGGTTTTGTTCTCTGGAAGCATTTCACTTCTCATCCAAGAAACTTCTTCAGGTTCTGAACTGAAGCAGCTTCTTAAGTGAGAAGTGAAATGTTTTCAGAGAAAGAAAGAAAAAAAAAACCCAAGAAACTCCAGTAGCCTTTTGGGGAGAAAAATACCCCCTTTTTTGGGATAGATTGGTTCTTCCCCAACCTGTTCTACTGATGAAGTGTTGGGAGCTTCTCTCCAAATGTATCAGGCTGAACCTTCCATCCACATCTTGTGTTCAGCTGTGTTGCTTAAGGAAGATGATTCAGTCCAAGAGTAGGGGAGCCTTATCTCTATTACAGCCCTTCCCTTGCAGCTTCACTACTCAGATAGCACAAGCATTGGGAGAACTTCCGTTGATTTGGCTGATCTCCAGTAGCCAAAAGCCAGGCTGAGAAAGGCTGTTGGACACCAGAAAAATCCAAGAACCAAAAACTGGGTTGGAAAGACAAGAAGACATCCCAGAAGTCAAGGGGCCAGCATTTATGCAGTGCTACCAGGACAATCACATGGCTGTGTCCATGAAGTCCAGCTTCATTTGAAAGACCCTTTTGATGTTTGCCTACAAGGATCTAAAACTTGTTATGCTTCTCAGTCTCCCCAAACTCTTTTTTTTTTTTTTTGAATTATGATGAAACCAACATCTATGTAGATCCTCACACTGTTTGGCTTTCTCTAGTCTGGCCAATGTTTGTATGCTCAGTGTCTTAGCAGCTGCAGAACTGTGTTTTAGATGGTATGGTGCCCTCCAATATCACACTGTGTATTTTTGTGTAAAGAAAGTCCTGTGTGGTCTAGCTCTACTCTGAAGTTAAATTCCTTAAATAAGGAGCTGCGTTTTGGCATGCTTTGACCAACCACAATTGGTGGACAACTTAAAGATTATCTATTTGTCTGCTCCCATTTTCATTGTCTCAGAGACCATGCACCGAGTGAGAGAGTTAGCAAGAACTCATCTGTGAACTTACATAAGGTTTTGAGAGGCACTTTCACAAGATCTTACAGTTTGTTGAGCACTTTCACAAGGTCGGGTTCATTTTAAAACTTCTTCCTCACATCCTTCAATTCTATGAGTATTAAAGGGGAGTAGCATGGTATGATCAACAGAATAACAGAGTTGGATCTTGGAGGATCTAGGAAGGGATTGGACTAGAAGAATTCTAAGACCTCTGTCTTCTACTCCAATCCCCCTGCTTAAGCAGAAGCCTACACCATTTCAGACAAATAGTTATCCAATCTCTTCTTTAAAAACTTCCCGTGTTGGAGCATTCACAACTTCTGAAGGCAATACCTTCCACTGGTTAACTGTTCTCACTGTCAGGAAATTCCTCCTTATTTCTAGGTTGCTTCTTTCTTTGATGAGTTTCCATCCATGGCTTCTTGTCCTGCCTTCAGGACCTTTGGACACTAGCTTGATCCCTTCCTTTTCAATGTGGCAACCTCTCAAATATTGGAACCCTGCTATCATGTCACCCCTAGTCCTTCCTTTCAATAAAGTAGACATAGCCAATTCCTCATTAACTCTCATTGACCCTAATTTTCCCTTACAACAATCCCTCAAAACCATATAGGTTTAACCAGGTTTCATTCCAGCTTCATACACATTAGAGGAACTGAATTAAATTGCAGTCTGTATGTCTGAATTGTGATACAGATAGTTTTATTCTATCAAGTTTATATAGCTTTGAGTTAAAAATCCAAATCGGACACATTTTGTCATTTTGTTGCAGTCCTTAAAAACTTTTGTTTTGCCTGCAAATGCCTTTTTGTATCTCTTGCAAATACTTGGGCAGAGTGAAAGGCGGAGAGCAAATCATACCATTGTTGCTGGCATTACTAAAAATAATACTCTTGCAAACTGTGTTTTGGGACGAGTGGTGGAAGGTTATAATTTGGAGGCTCCATTCAAAAAAAATAATAAAATAAAATCCTGCTGAACTCTAAGTCTAGCTAACAGATCAGGGGAGGGATGTAGAGTTCACCATTGCTCAGAATTATGTCTGTACTGACAAAACACACACATTCGTGAAATGTTCCATGTTTTTGAGAAGAACAACAAAGACGAGTAGCAGGCTGGAGGCTAAAACTAAATATGAAAGGTTGGAAGAACTGGGTGTGTCTAGTCTAGAGAAAAGGGGAATTATGGGTGACAGGACAGCAATATTCCAGTATTTGAGAGTCTGCTCCAAAGAAGAGAGAGTCAAATTATTCTCCAAAACTCTGGATGGCAGGACAAGAAACAACGGATGGGAATTAATCAAGAAGAGGAGAACCAACCTGGAATTGAGGAAGAACTTCCTAGCAGTGAGGACAATTAACCAGCAGTCAACCCATCAATCAGAATAGAGCTGGAAGTAACCTTGGAGGACTTCTAGTCCAGCCCCCTGCTCAAGCAGGAGGCCCTATACCATTTCAGGAGAAGGGCTTCTCTCTTCATCACTGGAGGCTTTCAAGAAGAAATGAGGCAGCCATTTGTCCAGCATTCTTCAGCTTGAGCAAAGGTGTTGGACTAGGAACAGGAGTGTCAAACTCGATTTCATTGAGGGCTTGTGTTTGATCTCGAGGGGTGGGGGTGTGGTCAGGGTGGGCGTGGCCAGCTCAATGTCATTCATATTCGGGGGGGCACTTATGGTGGCCAAGTGCTAAGGCAGGGCTCCCCTCAGACCCTCCCTTCCTCATTATAACCTACCTACCTACCTACCTTCCTTCCTTCCTTCCTTCTTTCCTTACTCCCTCCCTCCCTCCCTCCCTCCCTTCCTTTTTTTCTTTTTCCTTCCCTCTTCATTCTCCTTTCTTCTTCCTTCCCTTCTTTTTTGTTCTCTTCCCCTCTTCCCTTCTTTTTCTTTCCTCTCTTCTTTTCTCCTTTCCTGTCCCTTCTTGCATGCTCAAATGCCAAAGAGGCAACATTTCTCCTTTGGTTTGGTTTGGTTGGTAGTTTGTTTTGCTGAGCCCTCTGCCTGGTGGAGGTGTGCATGCCCTTCCTGAGCTCTGTTTTCTGCTGGCAGAGGCACCGAGGCTGATCCTTTAATGTTTCCAGGGTGACCCCACAGGGCAGATCTAACCAGATCCGGCCCTTGGAGTCTTAAGTTTAACCTGGACTTGAAGAACTCCAAGGTCCCTTCCAACCCTATTTATTCTACGTTTCATGAGAGGAATCCAGTTTCTGGCATGCACATTGGTTACAAGCCAGTCAGAATGTTACAGAATACGTGGAATGCTTGACTGGGGGTTGGACTAGAAGACCACCAAGGTTCCCTCCAATTCTGTTATCCTGTTAAGTCATAATTAAAGGAGGCTTTGTAAACTTCAAGTTTTGGTGAACTTGTTAAGGCCAGCCTGTCTTTGTAGTCAGTGCAAGACACGGTTGCAACACTAAGTGACTCTAAGGATTGCATGTTATGCCTGGTTTTGCACATGAGTTCAATTCCTGTAAGTAGAGTACATCTCAGTGAGATCATCAGTTCTAGTCATGAGCTTGCATTCTTCTAGTAATCTTTCTTATTTGTTGCATTTCTGTCTTGAACATTTCCTTAGCTTTATCAAGCCTAATTATTTTTCCCCATCCAAGGTTCACATTTCGTGTCTAAAATATGCAAGTTCTTGATGCCTTGTGTACACTCAGTAATGATTTGATACAGGACTCATTCATTTGTCGTTCTTCTCCAGTCCATGGTGTCTTTTAATCACCACCTCATAATATATAATAGAAAATTGCCTATTTTGTTTTCTTGTTTTTACAACAGAAAGGTGAAGTGATGGTCATTTCAATGATAACTGAAGGCTGAGCTTCAGCTATCTTTAATTTGGATGAAACACCACTGTGGATTTTCTGTTTGCTTCGCTGGTTATTTTTTGACATGCAATTCTTGACATATTTGAAACAAGGATTGTTCTCTCAGCCTGTAACAAAAACCCTCTGATATACTGCATGCTTTTACATGTGTAAGCTACTTTGAGAGGCTAGACTGGTGAGGCCTTAGCACAGCTCATAATTTATCATGGCAACATTCATGCAAGACTTTCTTTCATGTGAGCTGACCCAGCCCATGGATTAGTATTGTTCAGAAAATAGCCATACAGTGTGCTTTTGCTACTTAACCCCTTATAGTGGATAGACTATAGCTTCTCTTTTTAAACTGAAGATGTTTTAGTCATTGTTTTGCAGAATAGTGCTGGAAGGGATCTTGAAGGTCATCTAGTCTAGCCCCCTGCTCAAGCAGGAGACACTTTTATTCCAGACAAATTGTTGTCCAGTCTCTTCTTAAACACCTCCAGTGTTAGAGTACTTACAACTTCTGGAGGCATCTTCTGTTCCATTGGTTAATAGTCCTCACTCTTAGGAAGTTTCTCCTTAATTCCAGATTGCGTCTCTCTTTGTTCATTTTCCATCCATTGTTTCTTGTCCTGTTTTGGAGAATAATTTGACTCCCTCTTCTTTGTGGCAGCCCCTCAAATACTGGAAGACTGCTATCAAGTCACCCCTAGTCCTTCTTTTCTCTAAACTGGCCATACCCAGTTCCTGCAACCATTCTTCATATGTTTTAGTCTCCAGGCCTTTAATCATCCTGGTTGTTCTTTTTCAGTGTCTCAACATCTTTTTTTTTTTTTTTTTAATGTGGTGACCAAAATTGGTTGCAGTATTCCAGGTGTGGCCTTACTAAGGTTTTTATAAAGTGTTACTCATACTTCACATGGTTTTGATTCTATGCCTCTGTTTATGCAACCCAGGATTGCATTGGCTTTGTTGGCTGCTGCCGCACATGGCTGGCTCATGTTTAAGGGATTGTCCACTAGGACTCCAAGCTCTTTTCATCTCCACTGCTTTGCAATGTTCACAATGATTCCAACATCTCCACTGCTGTTTTAAGGGGGGGGGGAGTTAATTGCATGAAATGGGGTAGGGAACCGGATGTTCACCTTGTTTGTTGTGTGTTCTTGGATTTCTTTAAGGAGGAAATGGAGGAAACGAGAGTGTGCGTAGACTTCTAGGTCTATTAAAACTTTTACAGTGAGGAAATACAAGAATAGCCTCCCCAGAAACCAAATTCTTTTGTGAAAATCCAGAGATTCTCACCTCCAAGGGCTGCCAACCATGGATAAATTCGGGGTAAATTCCTGATTCTCTCCGGTTCGTGGGTACATTTTGATCCTGTACCAGAGAGAAGGATTTATTTAAAAAGTACACAAAGCCATGTCATGGGAGCCATTTGGAGATCAGGGGTGTGTTCCTACAGTTGCCTGAAGTTCTTCTTTTGGCAAGTTACAGTTCATTGAGCACCCTTTTTACTCACAGGCTGGAAAAAAAAAAGATGATGTGGTTTGAAGGTGGCGAAAAGGCAAAACCACAATGTGTTCTTTTCAAGCGGGCTTAACCCAGCAAATATTGAACAGGAAAACAGCAGCTCAGAGAGAAGGAAATGGCCCAGCCCTTCCATATGAGAAGAGTCGTGTGCACCTTCGCCCTGCCTGCATTCTTTACAGCCTAAACCAGGGGCATCAAACTGGATTTCTTCCAAAGCCGGATCAGCATTGTAGTTCTCCTTGGGTGGGTGGGTGGATGGGGAGACAGGATATTTCCTGCAGCGCCCTGCTGGCTGAAATGGGGCATGGGGGGACTCACACGCACCCCCTTGCACTCCGTTTTTGTCCTGGACAGCCTCTTGCAGCACCCTGCTGGTCGAACCATGCCCTGCTTTTCCAGAGGCACCTTGGGCTGATCTTTTGTTATTTCCAGTCCGGCCCCGTGGGCCAGATTGAAGCATCCAATGGGCCAGATCTGGCTCATGGGCATTGAGTTGACACTCCCCATCCTAAATCGATAGACCAGTCATCACATAGATAGGTTTCCAAAAAGCAGCTGAACTTTTTTGTTTGTTTGTTTGTTTTCCCCCTTGAAAACATTTCACTTCTCATCCAAGAAGCTGTTGCTTCCCTTCTGAAGGAGCCTCTTGGACAAGAATGTTGAGTCTTTGGAAAGAGTGCAGAGAAGAGCAACCAAGAGGCTAAAGCATATGAAGAGCAGGTTGCAGGAACCAGGCATAGCTAGTCTAGGGAAGAGAAGGACTAAGGGAGACATGATAGCAACCTTCCAATGTTTGAGGGGCTGCTACAGAGAGGGGGAGGGGGTCAAGCTATTCTCCAGAGCACCTGAAGGCAGGACAAGAAGCAATGGGTGGAAACTAATCATGGAAAGCAGCAACTTAGAGCTAAGGAGGAATTTCCTGACTGTTAGAGCAATTAATCAGAGGAATAGCTTCCCTCCAGAAATTGTGGGTGCTGCATTACTGGAGGTTTTAAAGAAGAGGTTGGATATCCATTTGTCAGAAGTGGTGTAGGGTTTCCTGCCTAGGCAGGTGGTTAGACTAGAAGACCTCCAAGGTCCCTTCCAACTCTGTTATTCTATTCCAGCGGCCTTCAAACATGTCAGCTTTAAGACTTGTGGATTTTAACTCCCAGAATTCCTCCTCCAGTCATATTAGCTCAGGAATTCTGGGAGTTGAAATCCACACGTCTTAAACTTGCCAAGTTTGAAGACCCTTGATCTATGAGAGCTTCTGCACAAAAGATGAATTCCTTGTGTGTCCAACCACACTTGGCCAATAAAGAATTCTAATTCTATTCTATTCTATTCTATTCTATTCCTTCATTCCAATATCCTTTCCTGTCCTATCCTATTCTATTCTATCCTATTCTATTCTATTCTATTCTACCGTGTTTCTCATATAATAAGGCCGGGTCTTTTTTTTGAGCCCCGAAAAAATGGCTAGGCCATCTTTTGGGGGTGACTTAATTCCCCCCCTTGCATCTTCGGGCGGGTGGGCGGCAACGGCTTGGATGTTGACCTCGGCATTGGTGGGGAACTTCGTATCAGGGTCAATGCAGGCAGCACCATATCTGGGTGTGCAACAAAAGTACTTCCTAATGGCAAGCCCCCCCCACCATTCTCCCCCATTTCGCATGTTTTATTATAGGCCTTAATTTGGGGGGAGGGGCTTAATTTCATTTCATGCCTATAAAACATGCTGGGACTTCCTATTGGGGGAGGTCGTACTGTTGGAGAAACAGGGTATTCTATTCTATGGAGCAAAACCTTTTGAAGGAAAACAAATCCAAGAAAAGTCCAGTTGCCTTTGGGGAAAACACTGTTGGGACTACCATGACCTGAATGATGGAGAATCTCTGTAGAACAATAGCCCAGTATTTCCTTAACCTTGGCCTGCTTTGAAGATGGGTGGATTTCAATTGCCAGCAGGCTAGCTGGGGAATTCTGGGAGTTGAAGTCCACCCCATCTTCAAGCAGGCCAAGGTTTGATTGAGCGTTTTCGTGAAGATTTTGCTCAGGTCGGGACCACATCCACTCATCGTGAAAAGCTGAGCTGCATCTGAAACCCTACAACAGGAGAGAACCTAGAAGACAACTGTGAAAAAACAACTTGCATGTTATTGCCTAGAAAAATATGCAGATGGGCTATGAGGTTTTCAAGGCTGACCTTGCTCCGCTAAAACACTTAGAGTCCTTGGGGAAAAAAATGCAAGAACTCAAGGCCCCAAATCACTGTTTATGTTTAAATGCTCTTTTTTTTTCTTTTTTTTAATTTCCAAAGGCCGCCTCCTCCTCCTCCTTACTTACAGATAGGGGGCTTCTGATATGGAGGTGCAAAATAGGAATGCTGTATTCCCTGGAACGCTCTTATTTTCAAAACCTTGGTGGATGGAGTGTCCCTTTTGGGAAATCTGTTTTCTAAAAGAGCTTCTTGCCGTCCCATAAATTTGTGTCCACAGTGTAATGTACCATATCTGGATTTGGAAGCTGCACTTCTGAAGGTGACCAAAGTTCTTGTCCAAAGGAGAAACAGAACGTCTTTAAAAGAGACAGTTTTATTTTGCTCGGAACTCTTTCCCAGCCCTTCATTGTAAATCTGCTCCCAGGAGGAACACAAGAGGAAAAAAGGTGGAACTGCAAATCTTCAGCTTTATGCCTCTCAAAGCGCTTCCATGCGTGCAATCTTGTTTAAAATATCTCTTTAAATCTAGACATGGATGCAACCAAACCCACTCCAGCTGAATCTTTTCTTTCTCCCCGAATATTGTTTGGGGAAATATTGTCTCTGGCTTCCAGCCCCTCCCTCCTTTCCTTTTTTAAGATCAGTCCCAACTGTTTCCCACTGAGAATTCTTCTTACTAAAACTGGGAATTGTGTCTCAGTGAGTAATCATTTATTTTTAAAAAAATACTTCTAAAACCTTTTTTTTTAAACACATGCTTCTCTTTTTATCAGCTTTTTGTCTTATGAGAACCTTTGCATGACTTCAGCTGAATGTTTTGACACAATTGCACATCTGACTTTCCAGATCTAGCTGTCTTCCTTACTCAACTGCTCCATTGCAAAATATTTTCTTTTTTTCCAAAGAGAAGGAAACAGGAACAACAGGCTGGGTTTGATCTGATAGCAGCAGCTTCCATAATGTGTTATGTCTTTGCTCTTCAGAGTAGAGTAGAGTAGAGTAGAGTAGAGTAGAATGGAATAAAAAAATTAGGAATAGAATAAAAATTAGGAATAGAATAAAAGAGAGGAGGATGTAGAATAGAATAGAATAGAATAGAAGAATAGAACAGAACAGAACAAAAACGAATAGAATAACATGAAGAGCATGCCACTTTGTGGCAACCCCAGAGATACGAGCAGGTGACGGCACCTTACATATCTCCATTTAATTGTACATTCTGCAAGCATAATGGATGCCTAAAAGAGCTGAAATGGATAATTTATTAAGAGGGGAAATTAATGAACTACCCTTAATTTGGTTTAAATTCACAACTTTTAATGTTCCTAATTGGTATACTTGCCAATGGCTTGAACCACAATTTCATTTCACATAGTTTCTCAAGTGTTCAGAATGATTTAACTCTTCAAGTTTGAAAAACCCTCTGCATGGGCACATCCATATATAATTACTTGGGAGGATTGCAAATTACGTTTATTTTACCATTGAATAATAATCAGACTTATATTTTGCCCTGTTATTGTATTCCTTCCTGATGTGACCAATTAATTCTATGATGTCTTCCCATTTCTTTAATAAATTACAGCATAGAAAAAAAAGGATTTTTTTTTACTCCACTCGCTTCATGGATGAAGAAAATACAAGTTTAATGGGGTTGCCAAAGCAGAATAATTGCAAGCTTTATGACTTTTTATGACTTCTGCTGAGCTGTTTGTGCTCACCATAACAGCTGTGGTTGCAAAACAAAAAAAGAAAAGAAAAGAAAAAAGAAAAGAAAAGAAAAAGCAAGAGAGAAGAAAAGGCTCTTGTTCTAGGTCATCTTGCTGTCATTCCTTCTTGGGTCACCAACATATGTTACTCCTGTATTCCTAGCAGGAGCAAGTTACTTTACTATTGCAGTGTGGGTGGCCTCATATTGAAGGGATCCGACATCCCTTGGAGGCAGGGGGTTTCTAAGATATATATGTGGACCCACATAGAAAAGAAAGTTGGCTTAAGCTTGCGATTCCATCTTAAATTGGCATCTTCTCCCCTGTAACGTCAGTGAGCAGCCATCACCAGATCATTGTGAGATTCCTGAAACCCAAGAGCTCCAAAGCCAAGGGAAGCTTCAAACTTGACAGCTTGAAGATTTGTGGACTTCAACTCCCAGAATTTCTGAGCTCACATGACTGGAGGAGGAATTCTGGGAGTTGAAGTCCACAAGTCTTAAAGCCATCAAGTTTGAAGCCCCCTATACTAAGCTGTTTTGCTTGGGCTACAGGAGGCTTCAGATGGGTCACAGAGAGTGAAAAGGAAGTTCACCGAGCATAGGAAATTCGCTGATCAGACAAGATGCAAAGTGATCAGCAGAACAGGATGCGTGCTTGTCGACCAGATGTGGGCGCAAGGAATCAGGAATCGAGGTTGTTCCAAATGAGTATGGGTTGAATCCATGCTAGCTCACTACAAGAATCTGAGCTGCTAATGGTCAAACCAAACTGGTGGTAGATAAGAGTCAATGGAAGGGGACACAGTGGCTCAGTGGCTAAGATGCTGAGCTTGTCTTGGCAGTTCAGCAGTTTGAATCCCTAGCGTCGCATAATGGAGTGAGCTCCCATTCTTTGTCCCAGCTTCCACCAACCTAGCAGTTCGAAAGCACGTAAAAAATGCAAGTCAAAAAATAGGGATCCCTTTCGTGGGAAAGTCACAGCGTTCTGTGTGCCTTCAGTGTTTAATCCTGCCGGCCACATGACCATGGATATGTTTTCAGACAGTGCTGGCTCTTTGGCTTCGTAATGGAGATGAGCACCAGCGCCCTAGAGCCAGAAAAGACTAGCACATTTCTGCATGGGGAACTTTTCCCTTTAACTTTAAGAGTCAGTGGAATTCAAGGTGGGCTGGGCTTAGATCTCTTGTGGGCACACAGGGACTGATGATGCAATTCACTCTTCCCTCAGGCTCAGCCTGGTCACCTCTGACACCTGATTGGGCAGTGCAAAATATCACAACTCAGCAATCATACTATTTGGGAGGTTGCAAGCCAAATCATGTTCATTTGATATCCCAGTTCCCAACTGGCCAAGCTTGAGGCGAGAATACTCAACATATACTCTAGAATTGTGAATTTGGGGGAGAATTTTTAGTCCAGTTAGAATTAAATGGGTCCAGGTTTCAGGAAGATGTCATTGAAAGAGTGGAGAGTTTCTCAGAGCAAGGAGTTTTATTTTTAGTTGTTGTAGACCCTGCCTGCCAATTACATACAGTCAAAGAGTGCCGAGTGTGTGTGTTTCTCTCTCTCTCTCTCTCTCTCTCTTCTAAATCAGTGAAATAAGAAAAAATGTAAATGCCATTTGGAAATGTAGCCAGTTTTTTCTCCATTGGAAATCTGCCAGATATTTAATTTTTATTCTCAAGAGAGGGTAACAGAATGATGGAGTTGGAAGGCACTTTGGAGGTCTTCTAGTCTAGTCTGCTGCTCAAGTAGGAGACCCCTATACCATTTCAGACAAGTGACTGTCCAATCTCTTCTTAAAACCTCCTGTCTTGAAGCATCCACAAATTTTAGATGCTTCAATGCAAGTTGTTCCACTGGTTTGTTGTGCATTCTGTTTATTAAATTCTTCCTTAGGTCCAGGTTGCTTCTCTCTTTGATCTGCCCTCAGGTGCTTTGGAGAATAGCTTGACTCCCTCTCATTTTGGGGGCAGCCCCTCAAATATTGGAAGACTGCTATCTTGTCACCCCCAGTCCTTTTTGTTTCTTCAAGCCAGAAGTGGAACTACCTTTCACTCCATGGTCCTACCTGCCTGCTCAATTGGAGGAAGTCACTTTATGTTATTTGTTGCCGAGAAAGCGAGGCCCGATTCTGTTTTGTCTTCTGGGCAGCTTCCTTTCTCATCGACACGATTTCATCATTACACACGAATTGTGTCTGGTTCATTCCAAACCTTTATTGTCAGAGTACAACTTGTGTACAATGGGATTGGCTGAGCCTCCCTTCGTGCACCCCCCCCCCTAAACTCAATACAACTCACAGTGGAAGACAAAAAATCCCTAACCCAGTGAATCCTACTAATAAACACACCATCCTATTGCACCATGTGAAGTTATTGCATGCAAGTCAATCGTACTATGTTGTTGCAAGAGTAGTTTCCATTCAGGAGTCCAACAGCCCATGGGTAGAAACTGTTCTGCAGCTTGTTGGTGCAACTGGCTATGTTTCTGTATCTCCTTCCCGATGGTAGAAGAATAAAGAAGGGCTGACCATGGTATGAGTTGTCCTTGAGGATTTTCCTCACTCTTCTAAGGCAATGAGCCATAGCGAGGTCATCTAGTGGTGTCAGGGGACAGGCCATAATGTTTTGTGCTATGCTCACCACCCTCTGTAATGTTCTTCTATCCACGGCTGTCAAGCCAGCGTACCACACCGTATTGCAGTAAGTGAGGATGCTTTCTGTTACAGGAACCAGGCCTAGCTAGTCTAGTGAAAAGAAGGACCAGGGGAGACATGACAGGAGTCTTCCAATATTTGAGGGGCTACCACAGAGAGGAGGAGGGGGTCAAGCTATTTTCCAAGGCATCCGAAGGCCAGACAAGAAACAATGGATGGAAACTGATCAAAGAGAGATTCAACCTGGAAATAAGGAGAAACTTTCTGACAGTGAGAACAATCAACCCATGGAACAGAAGTTGCCTTTGAAAGTTGTGGGAGTTTCATCACTGGAAGCTTTGAAGAAGAGACTGGACTCCCATCTGTCAGAAATGGTGTAGGGTCTCCTGCTTGGGTGGGAGGGGAGTTGGAGTAGATGACTTACAAGGTCCCTTCCAACTCTGATTATCTTCTTATGCTTTCTATTGTGGACCGGGAAAAGGAGGTCATCAGTTGTTGTTCCATTCTGTTTTTTCTCTGGTTGCCCCTAAGTAGGGGGGTAAAACAGCCAGAGAAGGGAGAAGGGAGTCAGTGAGGAAACATGTGTAAGGGAGGGCGAGAAGATGGCCCCAATGCGACGTGATGAAATTTGGCTGAACTCAGAGGAAGTGGATTATCAGGAAACATAGCTAGGATGCAAACATCTGAAGAGGAAGAAGGGAAATAAGATTTAGTGCTTGCATGATATGTAACCATGTTGTGAAAGCACATTGACTTCCCGAGTGCTGGGAGTTGCCAGTTGCTTTTTATATCATTCTTTAGAAGCAGGACATCTGATCCTTGACTCACAACAGTTCATTCACCGACTGTTCCACATTACAACAGCACTGAAAAAAGGTGACTTACAACCATTTTTCATGCTTACGACCATTGCCTTATCCCCATATGATCAAAATTCAAACACTGACTCATATTTATGATGGTTGTAGCATCCTGAGGGGTCACTTTTGTGACCTTCTTGACAAGCCAAGTCAAATGGGGAAGCCAGATTCACTGAACAGTCACATTCCTCACAGTAACAACTGCAGTGACTTCACTTAACAGTGGTAAGAAAAGTAGTAAAATGGGGCCACACTCATGGAACAAATGTCTCACCTGGCAACAGACATTTGGGGCTGAACTGTCATTGTAGGTGAAGGATGATCTGTGCTTTAAGGTCCAGGAGATCTTGCCAGCTGGAAGTTTGGGAGTTGGGATGTCTACGCACAAAAATTGGCTTTTTGCTTCTTTCCTATTTTGAAAATAACTGCAGTCCAGGCCTTTATAAGGGGACGCAGTGGCTCAGTGGCTAAGATGCTGAGCTTGTCGATCAGAAAAGTTGGCAGTTCAACGGTTCGAATCCCTAGCGCCGCACAATGGAGTGAGTTACCATCACTTGTCCCAGCTTCTGCCAACCTAGCAGTTTGAAAGCATATAAAAATGCAAGTAGAAGAATAGGGACCACTTGGGTGGGAAGATCACAGCGCTTTGAAGGCATTTAGTTATGCCAGCTACATGACCATGGAGATGTCTTCGGACAGCGCTGGCTCTTCAGCTTAGAAATGGAGATGAACACTGCCCCCCTGGAGCCAGAAACGACTAGCACGGATGTGCCAGGGGAACCTTCATCTTTAGGCCTTTATAAATCAAGGAGGAAAATGGTTCCTTCAACACTTGGGTGTGATCAGAAGTTGAGTGAGAGAACTTGGCTGCTATGCCATTCCTTCCTCAGCCTTAGCTTGGGGTCCTGAAGGACTGAGTGATGTTGTACAGATTCTTCTGAAATGTTCAAAAGGCCATTGTGTCCCCAAAAGACTATAGTTTCTCTCCCCTTGACCTTTATCTCCCCTTGAGTGGCTTCATTGTTGGCTAAACTTTGGATAACATTTCCCTAAATATTTAGGTGGGAGTTATTCTTTTTTTCTGACATGCTTAAATGTTTGATTTGGCTCTCAGTGGCACTCCAGAATGGAATTTGTATTTGGGGGGGCGAGGCGGGGAGCGTTTCTTAGGGAAAGTTTGATTTCCTTTCTATAGCTGCCCATCTCAGCAAAAGACTCCAGGAGGCTCAAAATTCAAAGCTCACAATACAACTAACATTTTAAACACATTTTACAACAATAAAAAACAGGCAATATACACCAAAGACAAGTTCCCTGTGTGTCCAAACACATTTGGCCAATAAAGAATATTCTGTTCTGTTCTATTCTATTCTCTAGTCTATTTCTATTCTATATTCTAGTCTATTATATATTCTGTTCTGTTCTATTTTGTTCTATATTTTATTCTGTTTTATAAAGCATCAAAACAGTAAAAAACAACAGCATTATAATTCCTAGTTGCAAGAGTCTGGAATGGACACTTTAGTCATAATCTTGCAAGTTTATACTCCGTATCCTAAGGCAGGGCCCCCCAATTCCCCAGTCCATGGCCTGGCCTGGGGCCATGACTTACCCCAACCGGGCCACACAAACAAGTGAAGCCCCACCCATGGGATGCAGGCAGCATGTGAAAGCGCACACACACCCCTTCGGTCCACAGAAAAACCCCTGTCCACGGAACCGGTTCCTGATGCCCCAAAAGTTTGGGGGCCACTGTCCTTAGGGATTGGATTCCAACATGCTACATATTCCACACACATCCTTTCCCTCTCCTTTGGAGGGGATCCTATGAGCTTTTAAAAAGAATTTATAGTGTGCTCTTGAGGCTAAGACCTACTCCCACAAATTAAAATAATGTCCAAGAGAAGAAGAAGAAAAACATGATTTAGAGATGAGTTGCAAAAGAGTCCGGAAACGCAGACTTGTAGCCTTCAACTTCAAGCACAATCAAGTCCATCATCTCCGTTGCTAACTCGAGACCGTTGTTCAGTGGGTGTTGCTCCGTTTTGTGACCTTTCTTGCCACAGTGAAGTGTTAAGTGAATCACTGCAGTTGTTATGTGAGTCACATGGTTGTGGAGATCTTCCCCATTGACTTTTGCTCGTTGGAAGGTCATAAGAGTTGGTCGCATGACCCCAGGATGCTACAACTAGTTGCCATGCAACTGAATTTTGATCATATTATAAGTCAATAAGTCAAGGACTAACTAGAGAATTAGAAGGTCCTTTCTCACTTGTGAGTTTTTTTTTTTTAAAGTTTCTGATAGGAAACAAATTCCCAGCTGAATTAGTTTGACCAAGGATAGCCATTTGAGAGAAACATCAAAGGGACTATCTCTCTGCGTGTTTACATTCCCTGGTCATCTGTCACCACTGATGGAATCCTGGTCACGACAGCCATTTTCTTGGCACCTAACTGTCAGCTGTTTACACAGTGGCCGGTGACAGTTGTCAAGAAGGGAAGCTCAGAAGTGACTGTGAGTTGACTATCCTCAATTCCACTCCCTCTTTATACAGACTTCCTCCTCTTCCTCCTCCTCCTCTTCTTCATCTTCTCCTCCTTCCCTTCTCCCTTCTCCTTCTCCTCCTCTTCTTCTTCATCTTCTTCATCTTCATCTTCTCCTCCTCCTTCCCTTCTCCTCCTCCTCTTCTTCATCTTCTCCTCTTCCTTCCCTTTTCCTCCTTCTCCTCCTCCTCTTCTTCTCCTCCTCCTTCTTTTCTTCTTTTCCTTCTTCATCTTTGTCTTCTTCATTATCTTCTCTTCCTCCTCCTCCTCCTCCCCTTCTCCTTCTCCTTCTTGTCCTGGTAGCAGTTGGTTTCTACGTCTTCTAGGAAGCAAGCAGGGCAGGGTGCTTACTTCTCCTTTTCCTAGATCTTCTTCTTAGCATATTCAGTGTCTGCTTTGCCCTTTTTCTGGAGTTGTAACTTCCAACCACCACTATTTGTTTAGTGACTGTTGGAAGTTAACAATGGCACTGGAAAAAAAAGTGACTTATGATCTTGCACTTATGACAACAAAGCATCTCTAGGATCACATGATCAAAATCCAGGCGCTTGGCAATTGGCATGTGTCGATGATGGTTGCAACATCCTGGGGTTATGTGTTCATCATGTGCAATTTTCCCAGACAATTGTCAACAGATAAGAAAGATAACTGTCGGATACTAGCTCCTTTGGAAAAGTCTCCAATGCTGAGAAAGGTAAAAACAAGAAAGAAGATGATGTGTAGGAGATGACCAAGCTGAGCCTGAAGGAGGGGTCAAATATCTCATTACTTTTGAATTCCTTTGTGCCCTCAAGAGATCTAAGTCCAACCCACCTTGAATTCAATTGACTCTTACCTACTGCCAATTTGCTTTGACTGTTTGTTAGTGGTTCAGATTCTTGTAGGGAATGTTAGTATGCAACAAACTTGCATTCATTTGAACCATCTTGGCTCCTAATTTCCTGCACTTGATCCAGTGGTGCTATTCAGCCGATTCGCACCAGTTCAAGCAAACCGGTAGCAAGGATTTAGCATGGGTTGCCAAACCGGTAGTACCTTCTGGCTGGCCATGCTAACCCAGCCACCAGATGCTCACTCACTCTGTCCACCCGACACTTCCCCAGCCCAGTCACTCCTTAAGGTATTTCTTTTCTTCCTCCCTCCTGACAATCAGCTGTTCGTATGATCAGCTGTGCTGGGATTCCCCTCATTTACTTACTGCTTCACCAAGGAGGCTTTCCTAAGGCTCAGGAAGGCAAAAATTGGCGGGGTGGGGGGCGCGCCCTCCCTGCTCCATTTTTTTCCTTCCTGGGCCCCAGGAAGCTTCCTGGGAGCAAAAATGCCCCCTCAGAGGCTTGTCTGAGACCCAGAAGGCCCCAAAATGGGGGGTGCTTCAAAAAAAAGCCATGCCCACCCAGTCACATCGGAACACCCACCTAGCCAAGCCCACAGAACTGATAGTAAAAAAAATTAAAACCCACCACTGGCTTGATCTTAATTAACTCTGTGTCCCTCCAATAACATCATTGCTCAATGTGATTCAGCACGTAAAATAAAAATGCATAGGAATTCAGGCAGGAAATATGGTGAACTTTAAAAGCAAGGAAGCCATAAAAAAATCCTGATCTTTCACCCATGGCTGGAAGCCCTTGCGTATGTATTGCAGACAATTTATTTATTAGCTTCCCACAGCTGCGTGTGCCACTCGGAGATAAGCAAGCAGAAATGTTTGCAAGGTGAGCCAATCAACTGGGCTACCATTTTAGTTCATTACTAGAGAACTAGTGACCTCTTGAGTCATCCTTTCAGAGATATTTCCTTATCAGAGTCTTCAATGCCTTCTCGCGAAAAGCTGGAGTACATTCAGGGATGTTGCTACCTCAAAAATGCTGAGGTCGAACTACCAAACATCATCACACAGAACACTTTAGAACATTTTGTCCAGCATGATATGTTTGTTGTGAAATGTTGGGTAACATTTGCCACATTTCAATTCCACGCGTCCAAATTTTGTGGCCATTCTGTAAGTTGGCCCAGTTGAAGGTTCAAAATATTTTGCTGAATGATGCATAGTTATGCCTACAAAGGTTCCAGGAACCAAAGTTTTCATAGTATGTAGGTATTTTTTGAGAAAAGCTAGTGGCTTGTTATCCTTTCCATCTGGAATTGGGCAGGAGAAAACAAGGCAGATGCAGTAGCAAGTAGGGGAAATGATAACAGCTGAAGTTTGATAATATTGCCCATAAATCTTATTTTTCAGAAACATTTGCAATCTTCGTCTTTAGTTTCCTTACATTCTGGAGGAAGAAACCCAGTTGAAGACTGCATTAACTCTGACCTTACAGTCATGTTTTTGCTTGCCAGTATTTGTTACCTTGGGACAGATAACAGAAAAATTGTTTTAATCTATTCTGCTGTTAACCAAAGCCATGTCTTTATTCCAAAAGATTTATTCTTTATTTTATTTTATGTTTTTATTTCATTAGGGTAGGGAATGATTGTTGCAATCTTGGCAAAAGAGGAAAAAGTACATGACGTTGGGTTTTTTGCAATAAATTTCAATTAGGGTAGTGAATAATTACGGTTATTTAAAAAAAGAGCTTAACAGCTGGTATTGTCCGAGTCATGTTTATTCCTATGTTTCTGTTTCACCCCTTCATCTTTTCTTTTCTTTTCTCTTCTCTTCTCTTCTCTTCTCTTCTCTTCTCTTCTCTTCTCTTCTCTTCTCTTCTTTTCTTTTCTTTTCTTTTCTTTCTAACGTCTTCATATAGGAGGATATAGGTTCTCCCATCCACCCAAAAATGTAGAACAAAGGCAAAAAGATCTCTGGTGCACCATTGAAACTTCATATATAAATTTGACCCCTTGGATTTTGCTTTAGACTGCAGTACTCTAAAGATTTCTTTGGGTCACATGATACTCATTTGAACCTTTTTGGATAACTACATAAAACATCCTTTTATGGCCTCATAAACCTTAATCTGGGATAAAGTCAAGTACACTGGATGTATCTGAGCCTTTACTAACCAGCTGCCCTTCCTGACACCTACCTGAAGTTCACAGCAGATATTTTTTCTTCACACCTAGGAAAGAAATATCTGCTGCTACCTCGGATTGAACTCTCAACCTTCCGAGTGGGGAGGCAAGCATTTTCACCACAAAGCCACTGCACCGCTCTTATTTGGATAGCTGTCAAGGTTCCAAGTAATATGTCCCCAGAATAAAAATCAAAGGCGTCCATTTTTCATCAAAGTCCGTTTATTAGAAGCATATAAAATTAGCAAGGTCTTGGTGTGACTCCAACTCAGACCAGAGCCCAAAATTTCACCCAGGAAAAGCAAACATTTGAAAAAACCCCCCACGAGTCACATTCTTCAATCAGCACACCGTCCATCAGTCTAATGACTCCCAAGCTTCATCTTCCACCAGCTTCAGGCACCTTCTCAGTTCCCATGGGAAGGAATGCCAACTAGTTATAACATCCCCCCTTATCTCTACAACCCCCCTTCCTGCTGCTAGAAGGTGGTGAGCCTGAAGCACCATTAAATCCTTTTGCAGAAACCCCAAAGAAAGTTAAGAAGGATAGATAAAGACTACAATAAAACATAAGGGTGGCTCAGTGGCTAAGACATCGAGTTTGTCGGTCAGAAAAAGTCAGCAGTTCAGTGGTTTGTCCCAGCTTCTGCCAACCTAACAGTTCGAAAGCACATAAAAAATGCAAATAGAAAAATAGGGACCACTTTGGTAGGAAAGGAACAGAGTTACGTGCACCTTTGAAGGCATTTAGTCATGCCGGCCACATGACCACAGAGATGTCTTTGGACAGTGCTGGCTCTTCTTCAGCTTTGTAACAGAGATGAGCATCACCCCCTAGAGCCGGAAATGACTAGCACACATGTGCGAGGGGAACCTTTACTTTTACAATAACACATGGCTACACAAATGTCATCTTCACAGTCAACAGTAGCTACATTAGCTGAATCTAATGACTTCTGTCTTCCTAACCAGCAATTCTCTTGCCCTGCTTCTGCACAGTTGCTGCCCTCTAAAAGATGCACTATTACCGGTATCCTTCTGCTGAAATCAGCTGTTGGTATAAATATCTCCTCTTCAGCTACAACATCATCTTCTGGGTAAGTCCCTACTTTGTCTGTCTGTGTTTGTGTGTGTGTGTTTCACCTTGGCCACTGAGAAAGTAAAGACTCACCTAACCAGAGCTTGCCTTCTTGTGATTTCATGGAGATGTTTTCATTTTATCAGCCATGGTTGGCCTTGCCTTCTTGGGAGATCATCTGCAGGAAGTTCTGAATTCCAATAAGCTTCTTGGAATGAGAAGCGAAATGTTTTCAAGGAAAAAACCAAAACCTCTCAATCTGACTTCCAGCCCTGGGATTTCCTAGCTGGTGCTTTATCCAAGTATGAGCCATCTCTGGCTTTCCTTTACTTCTTGAACCAGAGAAGGTCAACCATCTGAAGTCCCTACTCAGATGCTTCATCATTACAATGCATGATTTCCAGTATATTTTGGTCCTGGGTGTTATTATTTTTATAGCTTGCTCCTAGTAAACAAATGTGAATAGGATCTTGTGCTCAGTTTTTAAAGCAAGGAATTTGAATCTTATTGTGGCATGTTAAACAATAACAACTTTTTAAAGTTGAATTTGACTCAAAGAGATTCATACGACATACATACATACATACATACATACATACATACATACATACATACATATATTTGTTTTTTTAAGTTTTTGCAGGTACTTACATGTGTGCTGTTCAGCTTCCTTTGGGTATTATCCCACGTCATTGTAGTTGTACTTTTAAAGTTGTAGCAACATTTCGGCAGAATCTCATCTGCCATCATCAGGCTTCTGTATTGAGTTCGTCTGTGAGTCAGGCTATCACAGCCGTTTCAGTTTTAAATTTGAGGCGAGCTTACTGTNCACAGACGAACTCAATACAGAAGCCTGATGATGGCAGATGAGATTGTGCCAAAACGTTGCTACAACTTTAAAAGCACAAAAATAGCTACATATTTGTATAACTATTATCACCTTTCTTTTGTAGTATCAAGGCTGGGCCACCAATAGAGGGCAGAAGTGAGAGACAGAAAAAACCCTTTGGATTCCTCTGGCATCTTCACCAACTACTGTATGAAAAAAAGTATGGGTAGTCCTCAACTTACAACAGTTTGTGACCGTTCAAAGTTACGACAGCACTGGAAAAGTGACATGACCATTTTTTCACACTGATGACCATTTCAGCATGGTCAAGTAATCAAAATTCAGCTGACTCACACTTATGACGGTCACAGTGTCCTGGAGTTACATAATCCCCTTTTGGGACCTTCTGACAAGCAAAGTCATGGGGAAGCCAGATTCACTTAACAATTGTGTTACTGATGTTAACAACCGCTGTGATTCACTTAACAACTATGGTAAGAAAGATCGTAAATTGGGCAAAATTTACTTCACAAGTATCTTATTTAGCAACAGAAATGTTGGACTTAATTGTGCTAATTCAAGGACCACCTGTAAAATAAAGAACCAGGAATGCTGGTTTTCTCTCTTTCCCTTCAGTTTCCAGGCTTTGCAACTATTTTCATCAGAAACCATCAAACTTATTTAAATCCTAGAGCTATAATAAAGGCCAGGTTTACTTTTTTATTTTTATTTTTAAATGCAAGGTGTTTCAGCTGACAGCAAAGAAATTATTTGCCAAAAATCTGGAAATCTGTCACCCTCCCAAGCAGCTGAACTTTTTGACACTTGAGGTAATCCAACTCAAAGCAGCAAGTTATAAACTCGTAGGAGTCGGAGGCTAAGAATTTAAATCAATCAGAATAAAGCTGGAAGGGACCTTGGAGGTCTTCTAGTCCAACCCTCTGCTCAGGCAGGAAAGCATATACCATTTCAGACAAGTGATTGTCCAATCTCTTCTTAAAAACCTCCAGTAATGGAGCACCCATGACTTCTGGTGGCAAGTTGTTCCATTGGCTAATTGTCCTCACTGCCAGGAAGTGTCAGGAACTTGGCATGGCTAGTCTAGGGAAGAGAAGGACCAGGGGAGACATGATAGTAGTGCTCCAATATTTGAGGGACTGCCACAGAGAGGAGGAAGGGGTCAAGCTATTTTCCAAAGAACCTCAAGGCCAGACAAGGAATAATGGATGGAAACTGAACAAGGAGAGATTTAACCTGGAAATAAGGAGAAACTTTCTGACAGTGAGAACAATCAACCAACGGAACAGAAGTTGCCCTGGGAAGTGTGGGAGCTTCATCACTTGAGACTTTCAAGAAGAGATTGGTGTCAGAATTCCGGCAGTTACTCCAATTAAATCATGAGCCTTGAGCCACACTCCCAACACTAAAAAAGATTTATTTGAAAGTAACATTCTAGTCTCGGGCAGCCAACTCTGAGATACATAATTCACTGTCACCCTTGATCCTGCTTTTCCCCCCAACCCTCTGGGTTTATCATCCAGTGAAAACGTTCATAGCCAAGAGTCATCAATCATGCTCTCCAATTAGATTTTTTTCAGGGCAGAAGCTTCAGACATCTAATCAGTCTTTGAAGAAAATATGAATGGAATCTCCTTTCGATTCCACTCTGCCGCCTGCTCTTTGAAACTCCCCCCTTCTTTCTATTGTCAACTACAAAATGTGTATACAAAATGTTTTATGAATTGACAATTGGACTGCCATTTGTCAGAAATGGTGTGGGGGGGTTGGACTAGATGACCTACAAGGCCTTCTAACTCTGATTATCTGTTATCTGTTTCTCCTTAGTTCCAGCTTGCTTCTCTCCTTGATGAGTTTCCATTCATTGTAGAGATTCTCAGTCATCCTAGATGCATGCATAAATTTCCTTTTATTTATAAAAGTGCCAAGGTCTCTTCAAGCCAAGACTAGGATTGGAAAATTAGCTGTGTCTTCCCTTGATCGCTCCTTAACACTTTATTCATTATATTTGAAGTCCCTTCTTAATTGGCCGATAATACAGGTGAATTTTTTTTTAATTGAAAAGCACTGAGACAAAACTAATTCCTTCTATTAAAAGACTGGCTTGGATCTCAGTCTGAAGTTTTTTATGAAGTCTGGTTTTCTTTCTTTTTTTTTTTAATTTCACAGAAAGCTTTCTCTTTTGACCTTGCTTGCCAACCTTCAGGTGTGTGGAAGAAATTTCATTTTAAGAAGAAAAATGCTGCACTGATAGATCGAATATAACTTTATTGTCACTTTGAATGGACACTAATCAACATACATTAAAATGAAATTTCATTGCATACAGCTCTCGCAGGATCTCCACTTCTAATATATACTACATAAAACATGACAAAATAAATACATACATAGAAAATTATGCATATACCCACATATATTCTATGACAGGGGTCTCCAACCTTTGCAACTTTAAGACTTGTGGACTTCAAGCTTTGCTGGCTGAGGAATTCTGGAAGTTGAAGTCCACAAGTCTTAAAGTTGCCAAAGTTGGAGACCCCTGTTCTATGACAAAGAGAAACAACACAGTCTAGTTTGGATATATACATGTAGATGGCGAGAGAAATAAATCTTGTGAGTTTACCAGACGGATGGCATAGGGAACATACCCGTTCTGGAATTGGGTAGTCCTGCTAGAAATACTTGGAAATCTCCTCCCTGAAGGGAATAACAGAAACAGATTGTAAAGTGGGTGTATAGGATCTTCTAACAATGCCTCGAGCTCTAAGCCCATAGTGCTTATAAGTAGCATCCTGAATAACGGGAAGTGAACTTCCTATAATCTTCTTGGTTGTCCTTACCACTCTCTGTAGGGACTTTCTATCTGAGGTGCTGCAGTCACCAAACCAAAGGTGATGCAGTTTGTTAAAACACTCTCAATCGTGCTTTTGTAAAAAGTGGCCAGGACAGAAGGAGAAAGATGGTTTTCAATTACATCCTTGGAATAGCTCAAAATAGCTTTGCTCCTTTCTGTGCAAACAGACAAGAGTCCGAACATAAGCACCAGATAGTCCTCAAATGATGATCGTAATAGCTCTCGCCCATCCTGGTTGCAAAATGGATCATCATGTAACCAACCCGGTTTTACAATGGTTTTTATGGCAATTGTTAAAAGTGGATGCCACTGTCATTACATGAACCCATAATTTGGTATGGGCAGTTTTGCCGAAAAAAGGAAATAAAAGCAGCAAAAAAACATCGTAAAATGCAGCCATGTCATCTTGGACATCTTGCAAAACAGTTGAAGTTTGGTCATATAACCATGGGGAAAGCGGTTTCCAATGGCCATAACTTCAAATCAGAGTTCTAAGTAGCTCCCAGGTAAATTCATTGTAATTTGGAACAGTCATAAGCTGAAGGAGTATTTGTATTGTATTTGTATTTTTATATTATTTTATTTATACAATTTTATCTTTCAATATTATAAGTCACCCAGAGTTACCCTGTGGTAAGATGGGCCGCCACTGGACTTAATAAATAAATACAGGTAATCCCCAACTTATAACAGTTCATTTAGTGATTATTCAAAGTTACAAAGGCACTGAAAAAAGTGACTTATGACCGTTTTTCACCTCAGCGACTGTTGCAGCATCCCCATGGTCACATGATCAAAATTCAGATGCTTGGCAACTAACTCATATTTATGATGGTTGCAGTATCCCGGGATCACGTGATCCCCATTTGCGACCTTCTGACAAGCAGCCAACAGAGAAGCTGGATTCACTTAAGAACCAGATTACTAACTTAACAATTGCAATGATTCACTTAACAACTGTGGCAAGAAAAGTTCGTAAAACGGGGTAAAATTGACCAGTTCAAAATGTCTCGCTCAGCAACAATAAATCTGGACTCAGTTGTGGTTGTAAGCCGAGGACTACCTGTAAATAAAATGTATTTGTTAGAACCTCACTTGGTTGTGTGTTTATTATGATCCATCCAGGCACCGGTGAGTTGTAGAGAGCACCTAGATGGGCAACTATGGTGCCTTTACATTCTGTGAACTTCAACTCCCAGAATCCCTGGATCAATCAAGCTGGCTCAGGAATTCTGGGAGTTAAAGCCCACATGTCATAAAGAGGCCATAGTTCAGGTGTCAAACTCACGTTGTCATGTTTTCGTCACGTGATGTATCACTACTTTCCCCCCTTCACTAAAATGGGGCTGGGCATGACCAGCGCGTGATGCCCGTGAGTTTGACAGCCCTGCCATAATTACTCAACCCTGACCTAGACTGATCTTCAGAACAACCTGGCCTCTTCTTGGTCTTTGACAGCACTGCTTACTCACTTACTGAAGTTTAAAAATCTGATGGAAGAGAAATTGATAGCTCGCAGATCGTGGGCGAGTAATGAAAATTTTCTGCAGCTACACTCACTCCTGCCGGCATGGTGCCAAGAATATTGCACTTCAGGTGTTAAAGAGTCATTCACCCTGATCTACAAAATTGCTCTGCCCATTTCATGGTGCATAATTGCTTATCGTTATAAAAAAGAGGCCATTTTCTACCCCCTGCTTTCTGAAAAATAATTAAATTATTGACCCACGTAGCTGCTGTATAGTACTGAATCTTGTACTTGGGATGAATATTCTTAGTGGCTGATTCCTGAAAAAAGAAAGGATTTTAAATATCTTTCCAAATCTCTGAGTTGAATGCTAAAGTTTCTGCTCTTTTATTTAAAGACCCTATTACAAAAGTAGAAGAAAAAAGAACACTGTGGGATCCTAGAAGCCAATTTGTCAGATTTAGTTGATACTAGGCCAGTGGGTGGACTTCACCTCCCTTCTCTTTCGATTCCTTTTTCTCATCTTCCTTTCTTCTTCTTTCTTTCCTTTCTTCTTTCTCCCTCACCGTTTTCTTTCTCCTTCTCGTTTCTTCTTTCTCTCCTTTCTCCCACCATTCTCCTTTTTCCTTCTCATTTCTTTCTCATTTCTGCTTCTTTCTCCTTCCGTCTTTCTTTTCTCCATTCCCTTTCTTCTTTCTCTCCTTTCTCCCCTCATTCTTTCTCATTTTTTGTTCTCATTTCTGCTTCTTTCTCCTCCTGTCTTTTTTTCTTCTTTCCCTTTCTCCTCTTTTTCTCTTTCTCCCACCATTCTTATTTCTCCTTTTTTCCTCCTCATTTCTGCTTCTTTCTCCTTCTGTTTTTTTCTTTCTCTTTCTTCTTTCTCCTCATTTCTTCTTTCTCTCTCCCACCATTCTTTCTTTTTTGTTCTCCTTTTTATCATTTCTTTTTTTCTCCTTCTGCCTATCTTTTCTCCTTTCCCTCCTTTCTCCTTCCCTTTGCTTGTCTCCTCCTTTCTTCTCTTTCCACTCCTCGTTTGTTTCTCCTTCTCCTCCTTTCTCCTCCTCCTCCCGCAGCCTCCCACCTCGTAGCAGAGCTGGCTGGGCGGGTTGGAAATGGTCGCAAATGCAACCTCGCCATCGGTGCCTTTTCTTTTTTATCCATCTTCGGGCTTAGAGCCGTACATTTACCCTAAGGGGAAAAAAAGTACATAGGTGCAATAACCCAAGAGAGGGAGGGGAGAAAAAACAACCACCACCCAATGCAGAAATCTGGCAGGAATTGGCACCAAGCTCAGTTCCTTCCCTTCTTTGCAAAAAAATAAAATAAAATAAATTTTCTCCTCCACCGCGCGATCTGGGTTCTAATAGCCCCGCCCTCCCTTTCTGGACTTTCCCCCTCCGTCTCTTCTGCTCCTTCGGCCGCTCTAGCCTCTCCTTTCGGTCTCTATCGATGCTCTGGCATGTTCGGCCGAGCTCGTCGGCGGATCCGAGGCTGCGGCGGGGCGATCGCTCGTCCTTCCCCACCTGCTCAGCATCGAGAACAGAACAGAACAGAACAGGGAACAGGAATAGAATGGAAGGGAAGGGAATAGAATAGATTAAGGAATAGAATAAAATGGAATGGAACAGAATAGAACAGAGATAGAATAGGAGAAGGTGGAATAAGAATGGAATGAATAATAGATAGGAATAGAAATAGAAATAGAAATGAAATGGAATTAGAATAGAATAAAATAGAGTAGAATCAAAGTCAAATAAGAATAGAATAAGGAATGGAATAGAATAGAATGGAATAGAAATATAGAATAGAATATAGAATAAGGGAATAGGAATGCATACATAGAATCAAGTTGGAAGGTCCTTGGAGGTCTTTCTAGTCACTCCTTGCTTAGTCAGGAACCCCTGTACCATGTCAGACAAAATGCTTTGTCCAGACTCTTCTTTAAAACTTCCAGTGTTGAAGCATTCACAACTTCTGGAGGCAGGAAAGTTATCAGTGATTAATTGTTCTCACTGTCAGGAAATTTCTCCTTAGCTAGGTTGCTTCTCTCCTTGATTAGTTTCTCATCCGTTGCTTCTTGTCTTGCCTTCAGGTGCTTTGGAGAATAAGTTGGCTTCTTTGGTGCAGCCCTTGAGATATGGAAGAGACTGCTATCATGTCACCCCCAGTCTTTCTTTCATCACACTAGACATACCCGATTCCAGCAATCCTTCTTCATATGTTTTAGCATCCAGTCCCCTAATCCTCTTTGTTGCTCTTCTCTGCACTCTTTCTAGAGTCTCAACATCTTATTTTATATTTTGGCAACAACCAAAACTGGATGCAGTATTCCAAATGTGGCTTTCCAAGGCCTTATAAAGTGGTATTAAGACTTCACATGATCTTGATTATATTCTTCTGTTGATGCAGTCTTGGACTGTGTTGGCTTCTTTGGCAGCTGCTGCACACAGCTGGCTCACATTTAAGTGACTGTCCTCTAGGACTCCAAGATCCCTCTCCCAGTTACTACTATTGAACCAGGTACCACCATATTGTACCTGTGCATTTGGATTGTCTTGCCTAAACATAGAACCTTACATTTCTACCGACTGGCTCTGTAAAGGAGATTCTTCGATACTGATATACTGCTTGCAGAGGGTTGGACTAGATGATCTCAGATCAGAAGATACCATCCAGCTCTGTATAGGTAGTCCTCGACTTACAACAGTTCAGTGAGTGCCATTCAAAGTTACAACACCACTGAAGAAAGCAACTTCACCAGGCTTGTTAAGCGAATCACTGCAGTTGTTAAGTGAATCCTGCAGTCATTAAGTGAACCAGCTTCCCCCATTGACTTTGCTTGGCAGAAGCCGGCTGGGAAGGTCGAAAAATGGCAGTCATGTGATCCCCAACTTATTGCAACTATTGCAAATATTTGCTGGTTGCCGAGCCCCCAAATTTTGATGATGTCCCTATGGGAATTCTGTATTGGTTGTAAGTGTGAGGACTGGTCATATTGCTTTTCAGTGTTGTGGTCATTTTGAATACTCGTTAAATGAATAGTTAAGTCAAGAATTACCTGTATATATCAGTGGTGGGATTAATTTTTTTTTTTTACTACGAGTTCTTTGACCGTGGCTTTGTGGGTATAGCTTTGTGCGTGTGGCTTTGTGGGTGTGGCAGGGGAAGGATACTGCAAAATCCGCATTCCCTCCCCACCCCACGAACCTGCTTTCCAGCTCCGTTCTTCTGTGCAGGGCAACCAAAGAAGAGACAGCCAATCAGCTGGGACTCAAGAGGTGGAGAATAGATGGGGGCGGGGCTAGTCAGAGGTAGCATTGGCCGGTTCTCCGAACTTCTCAAAATTTCCGCTACCGGTTCTCCAGAACCTGCTGAATGCCACCCCTGGATATATGCTGTATGTGTATCCTGGGTGACTGGGCCAATCCCTCTCTCTCTCAGCCCAAAACACCTCACAGGGTTGTTGCTGGGGAGAAAATAGGAGGAGGAAGGTGTGTTGGATATGTTTGTCATCCTGAGTTATTTGTAAAAACCATGAAGGTGGGATTAAAGATAAAATATGACTGCCCATCTTACACAGGTAGCCCTCAACTCACGTCCACAACAAAACCCCAAATTTCCGTTGTTAAGTGAGACATTTGCTTAGTGAATTTTATCCCATTTTTACAATCTTTCTTGCCCCAGCTGTTAAGTCAATCACTGTGTAGTTGTTCAAGTTAGTAACTCGGTTGTGAAGGGAATCTGCCTTCCCCATTGACTTAGCTTGTTAAAAAAATGATTGTGTGACCTTGGGACGCTGCAACTGTCATAAATACGAGTCAGTGGTCAAGCAATTATGCTTGCGTGATTATGGGGATGCTTTAAAGGTTGCAACTGTGAAAAACGATCCTGTCCCTTTTTTCAGTGCCATCGTAACTTTGAACGGTCACTAAATAAACTGTTGTAAGTTGAGAAACTACCTGTAATTAAGTGATTCTGGGTGGTGTGCAACAAAATGATACAACTTAAAATGGTTGAATCCATCATCTCCTTTGGGGGTAGGTAGAGGCAGGGTGATTTTTAATAATGAATCAGAATCAGAATACAACTGGAAGGGACCTTGGAAATCTTCCAGTCCAGCCTCCTGCTCAAGCAGGAGACCTTATACCCATAATGGCGAACCTATGGCACGCGTGCCACAGGTGGCACACAGAGCCATTTGTGCCGGCATGCGAGCTGCAGGCAAACTTACCTCACTGTGCATGTGCATGCCTCACAGCTGATTTTTGGTGGGTTTGAGGCCTTTTTAAGCCTCCCAAAGGCTTGAGGAAGGCTTCTGCAGGCTTCTGCAAGCTTTGTAGGCCAAAAACTAGCCCCATTTTATTACTTTCTGTTTTTCCAAAAATACCGGAAGTGATGAAACGGGGCTAATTTTTCGGCCTGCAAAGCTTGCAGAAGCCTTTTTCAAGCTTCTGGGAGATGCGAAAAAGGCCTCAAACCGGCCGAAAATCAGCTGTGAGGCACAGTGCAGGTATGGGAGCGATGGGGTGTATGTATGGCTAGGTGGGTGGAGATTGCGTGCGCATGAGTAGGGAGCATGGTGGAGCATGCATTTCCTTCTGGGTGCTGGCACACGAACATGAGCGTGAAAGCTCATGCACAATTTTTGGCACAGGAGCCCAAAAAGGTTAGCCGCCTCTGCCCTATAACATTTCAGATATATGGTTGTCCAATCTCTTCTTAAAAGCCTCCAGTGATGGAGTACCCACAACTTCTAGAGACAAGCTGTTCAACTGGTTGATTGTTCTCACTGTTACGAACTTTCTCCTTAATTCCAGGTTGCTTTTCTCTTTGATTAATTTCCATCCATTGTACCTTCCATTCTCCCTTTGCCAAAGGAAGAATGTTTTGCCAAATCAGAGCTTTCTTCTCAGCATCATTTCTTGAAAACACGGCCAGACCAACCAGCTCATGCTATGCAACGTATGCTGGAGGTTTTGTAAAGGAGAAAGACTACTCGGCAGCCATTTTGTGAGTGCATTTGCAATCCCATCTAAAGCAAAACCCCAACCCATTTTTTTTTCTTTCCCTGCCATGGGTGTTTAAATCATGGGTGGGAATTAAGATTCCAGTGGTGCCGGAACAGAAAAGAGCAATTAATTTGTCAATTTATCAGCAGCACAGAAACATTTGCATTCTGTGTAGATTTTTCCCTTGCAATGTAATTAGCAAATTAAAATTAAAGGGCTTTGGAGAGGGAATCTTAAATTGCTTATCTTCCTGGTCATCCATTTTTCTTTAGCTTCTGTTTGGAAAAATGGATACCAAATGAAAAAGAGCTTTTACCTCTTGAACCTGTGCACCGGATGGGCGAAAATGTAAATTTTAATGCAACTAAGCATGACTTAAGTCCGTTTCTCTGCTGGGTGATGGTAACGCTGTGAGATGTGCCCCCCCAAAAGTTTGCTAGCTCATATTTTGCAAATATGAATTTCATGCAGGGAAAGCCTTGAGATATGCTTTATTTTAGAATGAATACCTGCTTTGGTTCTAGTTTCTTATCCTACACTGTTGTGCTGCTACTTTTTAAGTGAAAAGGTTTTAGACTAAGTTTATTGATTTTTTTTGTTATCAGCTTCAAAATAATCTGGAAGATTACATGTAAATATTAACAAGAACAATAATAAATCAGTAAACCCTGGTCTGTATTTTACATATAGCAAAACAGAGACATAACAGCCTAGGAAAATAAGAAACTAAGGGGAAAAAGAACAAAAATGATTTGCTATTATCATTCTTATCATTTTGTGGGTTCCCCCTTTTAAAATTATTTCTGGCTTTGGAGCTGTTTCTAGCAATAAATCAATTGTTTTGAAATAATTAGGGGCAAATAGCTCAAGCATGGAATCTAAAATTTGGATTACAGATTTTCTGGTCCTAAGCAATACTTATGTCCCCAAAGTTCCTGACACAAGCAATTCAACACTACAAAGACTTAGATACAAAGTTAATTTATTGGATTATTTCAGGTATCCACAAGGTATAACTCACAGTTATGTTGAGATTCATCTAATGTCCAATCTTTGCCTTAATAGTTGCCTCCATAGTGTAAAAAGATGGTTATCTTCATCCCATAGCGATATACCAAAGGAAGACTCCAGCACGATGCTGGGGTCCAGGTAAGAATGCCCAAAAACTCCCTCAGCCCACCAGAGATCAATTCAGTGACCAATCAGGATTACAGATGTGACCATGCGTCATGAATTATATCTCCCAAGAGGCATTAACTACAATTCCCATAAAGCATTCCCTTAAGGGGACGGCTCTCATTCCCAAATTAACTATATACTGTCTAACCAGCATACAGACAGTCCTCGATTTATTCAATTAGTGACCGTTCAAAATTACAAAGGCCCTGGAAAAATGATGTATGACTGGTCCTCACACTTATGACTAATGCAGCAAGATTGCAAAATTATGTGATCAAAATTCAGGTGCTTGGCAATCAGCATGTATTTAGGATGGTTTCAGCATCCCAAGGTGAATGACCACTACCCATGTTTCCCCGAAAATAAGATCAGGTGTTATATTTTTGGGGCCACCAAAAAAGGCACTAGGTCTTATTTTTGGGGAGGTCTTTTTTTCCCCCCCATGTACTGGAAGGCGGGAGGAAGGGCCTTGCACCTCCTTGCCTAATGGTCTTACAAGCAGCTTGGTCCATGCAGCAGCGGATCTGCAGATGCCACTCCAGCTGCCACCTCCAAGAAGCATGGTGGCTTTTGCAGTGAGCCTCCTGTGAGCCAGACAGCATGCACGGATCACCTGTCTCTCCCCCCGCCCCACCATGCCTCTGCCTCCACACTTGGACTTACAGGTATCTGCGCTGCACCAAGGGGTGGGCAGGCCACACTCATTCTCCTGGGCTTATTTTCAGAGCAGGGCTTATTTTAGGCCCATCCCCAAAAATCAGTTTAGGGCTTATTTTCGGGATAGGTCGTATTTGCAGGGAAACACGGTATCTATGACCTGCCCAGTCAGTTTCTGGCAAACAAAATCAATGGAGGGAAAGATGGACTTGATTAATGACTAGATGATTCATTTCACATCTACAGTGATTTGCTTAGCAACTATGCAAAAAAGGTTATAAAATGGGGTGTGTCTCACAACTGCCTTGTTTAGCAATGGAAATTCGGGTCCCTTGTAGTGTTGGAAGACAAGAACTTCCTATAGGAAGCCTACAGGAATTGGGCCTGGCTAGTCTAGTGAAGAGAAGGACCAGGGGAGACATGAAAGCAGTATTCCAATATTTGAGGGGCTGTGTGAAGACCCGGGGAGTAACACAAAAGAAACAAAGTCACAAAAATAGATAAAGTCCCTTTAATTCCTCCAACTTGGCCCCCTATGTCCAGTTATCATTGGCTGGAGAAAAAATTCTCCCAAAAAACAGTTTTCAAAGGGAAGAAATTCCGCCCAAACTCAAAGTACATATAAATTAAAATAAAAACCAACACAAACCACACTGCAACAATTAACAGAACAGGGCAGGATAAGGGGTTGAAACAAAACATACACACTTGGGAGGATGCCAGAACTCAGATAAGACTTGACAAACCAGAATAATTTCACACTTTGCTTTCAGCAACTTTGCCGTGCACTGTTTGCCCTTTTAAACAGTCTTCCCAGCTGCAGCCAATGAAGGGGATCAGGGCCTTTTCCTCCCTTGTAAACCATGCAACTCACGTTGCTCCCTTATCCGTTCCTCCATGTGTGCCCTAGGATGAAGAGGAGGTGGGTCTGGGTCTTCCTCTGAATGCCCAGCCAGACTGTGCCCCTCCCCAGTTTCCTCCACAGCCACCAGAACCACAGTTCCACTCCCTGTCAACTATTCCACCTCTCCCTCGGAATCCGATTCCAACAGGGGCATGACAGGCTGCCTCAAAGGAAAGGGAGTCAAGCTATTCTGCAAAGCACCAGAAGGCAGGACAAGAAGCAATGGGTGGAGACTAATCAAGGAGAGAAGCAACTAAGGAGGAATTTCCTGACTCTTAGAACAATTAATCAGTGGAACAACTTGCCCCCAGAAGTTGTGGGTGAACCAACATTGGAGGTTTTCAAGAAGAGATTGGACAGGACAACCATGTGTCTGAAATGGTATAGGGTTTTCTGCCTAAGCAGTGGGTTGGACTAGAAGATCTCCAAGATCCCTTTCAGCAATTTTATT
Organism: Laticauda laticaudata; assembly: GCA_004320025.1. NCBI lineage: Eukaryota > Metazoa > Chordata > Lepidosauria > Squamata > Elapidae > Laticauda > Laticauda laticaudata. The sequence continues at coordinate 68,209 of BHFT01004697.1, forward strand.
CTGTTATATATCTATAAATAGATTGATAGATATTTATAGATATAGATCTATAAATAGATATAGATATAAACATAAAGGTTCCCCTTGCACATACATGCAAGTTGCTTCTGTCTCTAGGTGACGGTGCTCATCTCTATTTCAAAGCTGAAGAGCCAGAGCTGTCTGAAGACGTCTCCATGGTCTTGTGGCCGGCATGGCTAAACGCCCAAGGTGCATGAACGCTGTTAACCTTCCCATCAAAGGGGTCCCTATTTTCTGCTTGCATTTTTACTGCTAAGTTGGCAGAAGCTGGGACAAGTAACGGGAGCTCACTCCGTTACGTGGCACTAGGGATTCGAACCGCCGACCCGCCAACCTTTCTGATCGACAAGCTCAGCATCTTATCCATTGAGCCACCATGTAGATATGCTAATAGTTATCTGTGTAAAATCTATAAAACAAGGAACCACTTGTTCCCAAAAAATCATTTCTAGAACTGCTAAACTGGCAAATTTGGGAAAAAACAGTAAGAGGATATTCCGGAGGAATTTTCCGTACATGCCAGGAACGGAATAGCAAAGTTATATTTCTTTGCTTAATTTTTTTTTCAGAAAAGAACAGATATCACCCATGCAGAGGATAATACTGGAGTTTGCTTTGGGATTGTCAGTTTTTGGGAAATTTGAGCCTTCCAACATATTGGTGATTTCTATGATATTTCCGATCCAACTGCAAGGAACTCCAAGACAGGAAAAAATAGTCGATTTCAGGGAAGCCTCTAGATGGCAGCCAAAGTGTTTCTCTGGAATCCACGGTTTGGAAAAAGGCATAAAAACCATGCAGGAAAATAAGGGGCAGTGCTCTTAACCTGGTTTTTCAACAGATGGATTGGAGGGAGAGTTCTGACCAGAACAAAAAAAATTCTGTTGTAAAGCAAGGTAGTTGTTAAGCGAGTTCACTTATCTGAAAAGGAATAGGTTCTGCTTGAGCAGAAGGCTGGAGTAGAAGACCTCCAAGTCCCTTTTCTCTTCTCCTCTCCTCTCTTCAACCGTCCTCTTCTCTCAACTCTCCTCTCCTTTCCAACTCAACTCTCCTTTCTCTCTCTTCTCCTCTTCAACTCCTCTTTTCTCCTCTCTCTCTCTCCTTTCTTCTCCTCTTCAACTCCCCTCTTCATCTCCCCATTCTTTCCTCTCCTCTCTTCTCCTCTTCAATGCTCCCCTTTCTCCCCTCTCCTCTCCAACTCCCCCTTTTAGCTCCTCCCTCTACCCTCCCCTCTATTCAACTCCCTTCTCTCCTCTCTCTCTCTCTCCCCTCTCCTCTTCTCCTCTTCAAGTCCCACCTTCATCTCCCCCCTCTTTCCTCTCCTCTCTTCTCTGATTCAACTCCTCTCTTCTCCTCTTTCTCTCTCCTCTCTTCTCCTCTTCAACTCCCCTCTTCATCTCCCTCCTCTTTCCTCTCCTCTTCTCCTCTTCAACACTCTCTCTCCCCTCTCCTCTTGAACTCCCCTTTTTAACTCCTCCCTCTACCCTCCCCTCTATTCAACTCCCTTCTCTCCTCTCTCTCTCTCCCCTCTTCTCCTCTTCAAGTCCCATCTTCATCTCCCCTCTTTCCTATCCTCTTCTCCGATTCAACTCCTTTCTCTCTCCTCTCTTCTCCTCTTGAACTCCCCTCTTCATCTCCCTCCTCTTTCCTCTCCTCTTCTCCTCTTCAACACTCCTCTCTCCCCTCCTCTTGAACTCCCCTTTTTAACTCCTCCCTCTACCCTCTCCTCTATTCAACTCCCTTCTCTCCTCTCTCTCCCCCTCCTTTCTTCTCCTCTTCAACTCGCCTCTCCTCTCTCTCCACTCCTCCCTTCTTCTCTTCAACTCCCCTCTTCATCTCCCCCCTTTCATCTCTTCTCCTCTCCAACTCCTTTCTTCTCTTCAACTCTCCTCTCTCTCCCCTCCCCTTTTTAACTCCTCCCTCTACCCGCTCCTCTATTCTCTTCAACTCCCTTCTCTCCTTTTTCTCTCCTCTCCTCTTCTCCTCGCTTCTCTTCTGTTCAACTCATCTCTCTCCTCTCTCTCCTCTCCTCTCCTCTTCAACTCCCCTCTTCAACTTTCCTCTTTCTCCTCTCTTCTTCTCTTCAGCTCCCCCCTCTCTCCTCTCCTCTCCAACTCTCCTCTTTCTCCTTCCCTCTCTTCAACCCCCTCTCTCCTCTCTCTCTCCTCTCTTCAAATCTCCTCTCCTCCCCTTCCATATATTCCATTCTATTTCTTGCCAGTTGTTAAGTGAATCACTGCAGTTGTCAAATTAATAACATGGTTGCTAACTGAATCTCCTCTCCTCCCCTTCCATATATTTCCATTCCATTCTGCCATAATTTACAATTTTTCTTGATTCGCTTGTTAAGTGAATCACTGCAGTTAATAACCCGGTTGTTAAGTGAATCTGGCTTCCCCATTGACTTTGCTGGCTAGAAGGAATTAAAGGGACTTCACCTGTTTTTGTGACTTTGTTGCTTTTGTATCCCACCCTGGCTCATCACAACTGTCATGGTGAGGCAGATGTCTGAGACACCACCTGAAGATGCAGTTTTTCTAGAGTCTCAACCTCTTTTTATAGTGTGGTGACCAAAACTGGATGCAGTACTCTAGGTGTGGCCTTACTAAGGCTTTATAAAGTAGTATTAGTACCTCACTTGATCTCGATTGTATCCCTCTGTTGATGCAACTTAGGATTGCATTGACTTTTTTGGCTGCTGCTGCACACGGCTGGCTCATATTCAGCTGGTTGTCCACAAAGACTCCAAGATCCCTCTCCCAGTTCCTGCTATTGAGCCTGGTTTCACCCAGTCTATATGTGGACTTTTGGTTTCCTGCCTGAGTAGGGGCTGGAATAGAAGACCTCTCAGGTCCCTTCCAGCTGTGTTACTCCCTGGCACAATCTGTCCAATGTAGGTTTGGACCAAAGCACTAGAAGGCAGGACAAGAAACAACGGATGGAAACTAATCAAGGAGAGAAGCAATCTGGAATTGAGGAGAAACTTCCTAACAGTGAGGAAAATTAACCAATGGAACAGCTTGCCACCAGAAGTTGTGGTTGCTTCATCCCTGGAGGTTTTTAAGAAGAGACTGGACTGCCATTTGTCAGAAATGGTGGAGGGTCTCCTGCTTGGGCGGGGGGTTGGATGAGATGACCTTCAAGGTCCCTTCCAACTCTGTTAAATGGTATAGGATCTCCTGCTGGTGTAGGGCAGCGGTGTCTCCATTATGATCTGTGGACTTCAACTCCCAGAATTCCTGAGCCAGCCCTGGGTCTCCTGCCTGAGCAGAGGGTAAGACAAGAAGATCTCCAAGGTCTCTTCCAACTCTGCTATTCCAATTTCCGTAATTTGATACTATTCAGTCATCTGAGTAGTGCCAATGGATGTGCAACTTTCTAAACCCAATCCTTTCAGCAGTTCCAAGAAGGCTCCACCCCCATTTGAATAGAATAGAATAGAATAGAATAGAATAGAATAGAATAGAATAGAATAGAATTCTTTATTGGCCAAGTGTGATCGGACAAAGAATTTGTCTCAGTGCAAATGCTCTCAGTGTACATAAAAGAAAAGATACATTCATCAAATTCAGGTGACCCTGAGGGCACAGGTAAACCTCCAAGTGGCCTCAATGACTCTCAGAGAGAGCGTTAACAACCAGATGACCGCAAGGAATATAAATCCTTTGATTCTCTGCCATTCAGTCAGAACTGAGGAAGCTTCTTGGACAACAGGCGAAATGTCTTCAGAGAAAAACAAAGAAAGTCCAGTTGTATTTTGAAAAAGCACCTTTGGAACAATGGCTGACTGACAATCTCTATTACAGACAATGTTTTTTGCTGTTTTCCAGTTTTGATTTGAGTTTAGCCCCAAGAGTAGAGTTTTTAATGTATTGTGTTGCTTTTATTATTATTATTATTTTAAAAACCCTCTGTTTATAGTTGATTTCTGCCTACCAGCCAGGGCCTCTTTGTTATATTGGGCTGTCATATAACTGCTATGAATGAATGAATAGGAAGAGTGTTTTATTGACTTTATCTGCTTTCCTTTATATATTACTAGGATTTGATTTTCAAATGTTTTCAGGCTGCAGAACCAACCTAAAAAATAAATCCAAAGAGACAAACTTTTAATGGTAGAAAATTTAAGTCTTCTTTTTCAGCTTTGGTTTCCTATAGAACACACGTGAACCCAGGTTAAAACACCCTGATATAGATCCTGTGTGTGGAAATACTACAAATACAAGTAGTCCTTGACTTACAACTGTGAGACAAAATTTATGTTGCTAAGCAAGACAGTTGTTCAGTGAATTTTGCCCTGCTTCATGACCTTCCTTGCCACCGTTGTTAAGTGAAACACTGCAGTTGTTAAGTTAGTAACACAGTTGTAAAGTAAATCTGGCTTCCTTGTTGACATTGCCTGTCTGAAGGTCACAAAAGGGGATCATACTGCAACCATCATAAATATGAATCAGTTTTCAAGAACCCAAATTTTGACTACATGCCCTTGAGAGGATGCTGCATTGTTGAATACAATGAGATTCATTGTATTCGTGGAATGCAATGACAATAAAGGTATTCTATTCTATTTTATTCTATTCTATTCATTGGTCATTAAGCGTGAAAAACGGTCATAAAAGTTACTTTTTTCTGTGCCCTTGCAACTTTGGTCGCTAAATGAACTGTTGTAAGTCGAGGACCTTTTTATATTGTATAATGTAAAATTTTTTACATTGTATAATGTAAAAAGGCAGGAATAGAAGAGTGAAATGTTCATCGTTTACTATTTACTAATGGTGCTAGGCAGACGATGCTCCTTGGAAAACTGAAAGAAAAGGAAGATCAAAGAGCTCTTTAGAAAGCCAACATGGAAAATGGAAAATCTGGGTTAATGCAGAAGAATAAAGAAGACAAAGATAACGTCAACCAGCAGGCTCTCTGGACTGACTGCCAATCACAAAGGAGTGAGACTGGCCGGTAATTTAATTTAATGGGCCCAGGAACAGATGGAGTGAGAGAGAGAGAGAGGGAGAGAGAGGCGTGCTGGAGAAATGCAGGTAGAGAGGACAACAATAGCAGACATGAAGGAGACTTCAAGGAAAACAAAGTGTGGAATAATTAAAGGAAGGGATCCCGTAGGCTGGAAAAAATACCAAGAGCAAGAAAAAGGCTCTCTTTGAATTATGTCGCTGAGGGAGCTCCTTTGAGAAGCAAGAAGAACTGATCAATCAGTGCTATATGCCGTGTTTCTCAACCTTGGCACTTTTGGGGAGGACTCCAATTCCCAGAATTCCCCACCAGCATCTGGTGGAGGAATTCTTAGGAATTGAAGTCCACTATATGCTGATAGTGGAATTCTGGGAGTTGTTGAAGTCCTATGTGCTGGTGGGGAATTCTGGGAGTTGAAGTCCACTACATGCTAATGGGGAGTTCTGGGAGTTGAAGTCCACTATACTGGACTTCATTGGAGGCAGGGAATGTTGCAGGTCCCATCCCATCTGATGGGACCCAGAAGAAGAGCCTTCTTCATGGTGGCTCTCTTATTTTTCTTATATGTATCCATGTATTCAGAACTATGTTTTTATATATACCTATTATCTTGTTATTGACAAAAATAAATCAATAAAATATAAATAAATCATCCCCCAAAGATTAGAAAGGCCCCCACTCTAGCACTCTTCCGGAAGGTTCTGAAGACCTGGTTCTGCCTGGGGAACCCAGAATGGGATGGAGCCCATCAAATGGCTCGTGTGATCTGCTGTCGTCGGGATGGTAGGGTGGGAGTTGTGAGGTGACTTTTTAAATTTTATTATTTTTATTTTTTCCAGATTTTATTCTTATTGTACTTTGTTAATTTATTTGATTCTTTTTGTTAGTTTTTATTGCTTTTTTATTTTTTATTTCAAATAGGGTTTTACATTGTGTAAGTTGCCTCCAGTCACCATAGGCCAATAGGCAGCAATATATAATAAACAAACAAACAAACAAACAAACATGCTTATGGAGGAATTCTGGGAGTTGAAGTCCCCTGATGGGGGAATTCTGGGAGTTGAAGTCAACTACATGCTGATGGGGACATTCGAGGCATTCAAGTCCACATCTGCTAGTGGGAGATTTCTGGTAGATGGTGTCCCATACATGCTGGCTAGGGAATTCTGGGAATTGAAGTCCACACATGATGGCAGGGAGATTATGGGAGTTGAAGTCCACACGTCTTAAAATTGCCAAGGTTGAGAAATACTGCTGCAGGAGGATATAAAGACAAGATGCACCCTTGAGATCATAATAAACATCAGAACAGATGCCCAGTTATTGGGAATGGACGATGGGCTTGAAAAAGAACGATAAGGCTGCGCAATCAAGAGACATATATACAAGAAGGAGTCAGCAGACAGAAATTGCTGGAATGTTCTTGGAATTGCTGTGGATAATCCATAAGGAGAGGTTGGAAATGGCAGACATCTGTCTGTAGTGTCTCCAAGGGTTGGACCAGAGTCGATGGCCCTTAATGAAGGCTAAACCGGAAATTAAAACGAGAGTCATCCTTCTAGCATGTTATTACTAATTTTTGTTTTTTATAGATCTATGAATATCCCACATTGTCCAGTCCGGAAAGCCTCTAAGCAATGTGGGAATAAAGTGTTTTAGGATGTCTTTGTATCTGTGTGTGTGTATGTGTTCTCATGCTTCCTTGGTTTGCAGTTTTGCATTGTGCGCTCTATCTTTGTACCACTTGTACCCCCATTGTTAACGGTTGTAGAGCAAAGCCAAGAACGAGAGTCCGTATCAGTGGTGCGGAAGAAATGCATTTTCCTCCCTGGAGGGAATTTCTTGCACAATAGACAACTAGTAAATACATGGCCATTTTTGTTTTCCTCCGAAAAGGGCTCCTGTGGAGACGGTTTGCTGCTTTTCAGCATAAAACAAAATCAAAAGAAAAATTCTACAAGGGAGGAACAGAGCAAACATCACCCAACTGTTTAGGGACTCTTTAAGACAAAGATGCCAAGTTTTTAGGGGCTGGGAGAGAGAAGTCAAAACTGAACAACCACAAAAAAATAAATGTTCATATTTTGCAATCCTTGGTGGGCTATTTCAGCAGCCTCATCTCATTTCCTCTTTCCAAGGAAGCTGGAACTGGGTTTTTTTGTTTTTTGTTTACAAAAGGAATTAAGAGGCTTTGTTCAATCAGAACAGAGCTGGGAGGGACCTTGGAGGTCTTCTAGTCCAGCCCTCTGCTCAAGCAGGAGGCCCTATTTCAGAGGTGATATTCAGCCAGTTCTGACCAGTTCTGGAGAACCGGTAACGGAAATTTTGAGTAGTTCGGAGAACCGGTAAATACCACCTCTGACTGGAGATTTTATGATATGCTTCCCCTGCCATGCTCACCAAGTCAAGCCCTCAGAACTGCTAGTAAAAAAAAATGAATCCCACCACTGCTATTTCATTTCAGACACGTGACTATCCAGTTTCTTTTAATTTTTCTTTTAATCTCATGAAACAATGAGTCTCCAACCTTAGGGGGGAGGGAAACACTCCTCCTATAAGCATTGTGATAGGATAGGGAAAAGTTGGGAGTTGTGAATACAGACAGATTGGCATCTCATTAAATTAGCCGTGTAATTCCAGACCTGATCTGGAAACGATGTTTTCTTGGAGAGAGATGCGGCTGATTTAATGAATCACCAACAGGCACTATCCATAGGGCAGTCTCAGACTGACCCATTGTGTGTGTGTGGGCCAGACGTCAGTGCAGCAATGGGCCCACCCCCAATGCAGGTAGTCCTCGGCTTACGACCACAGTCAAGCCCAGAATTTTGATTTCTAAGCAAGATGGGTGAGTTTTGCTCCATTTTACAACCTTTTTGTGCCACGGTTCTTAAGCGAATCACTGCAATTATGAAGCGAATCACACTGTCATTAAGCAAAATTGGTTCCCTCCCACCTGATTTTGCTTGTCGGACGTTGACTGGGAAGATTGCAAATGGGCCCTGGACTGTGCAACTGTCATAAATACATACTAGTTGCCAAGTGGCCAAATTTGGATCACCTAACTGTGGGGATACTGCCATGGTTGTAAGTGCAAAAAATGGTCAAAAGTCACTTTTTCCCAGGACTGTTGCAACTTTGAAGGGCCACTAAACAAATGATTGTAAATTGACAATTATACTTTGGATCAAGACCATCCAATGGTTTCTGGCTGTGCCATTCCCCAGAAAGACAGTGGTACATGTCCTATTACAGATAATCAGAGTTGGAAGGGACCTTGTAGGTCATCTAGTCCAACCCCCTGCCTGTTGTAGTTAGCTGGCAGCAGATACGGACGGCTGAGGAGAGCGAGGATGCAGATGAGGGGCCAGGACCATCAGGGAGTGGACTGCTGCCTTCAGAGATTGTGGGGGCTGGCAGCAGCAATGAGGAGGTTCCTGAGGAGCCTGTGCCAAGCCCGGGTACGCGCAAGGTTGCTCGCAGGAAAGAGCAGCTACAACAGCATGGGCGACTTGGGAGTAAAGCTGCAAGGTAATGGCCCCTCCTTCAAGAAGATAAAAGGCAGCTGTGAAATGAACACTTTTTGTAGGAAGCAAAGATGTTTTGAAACTCACCCTCGTGGACATTACAGTTGGTATTTGAAGACTCTTGTGTTGTAAACTATTTCTTATCTGTTGTTTTTTGGCAGCCTTGCAAAAACTTGGCAAGGCTCTTTCTTGTCAGAGCTAATTAGTTGGAAGCAGCTTTTTATCTGTGAAGAAACAGGATTCATAGATGAAACATTAAAAGGTTGGCCTGCTGCCTTTGTCTTGTGTTTGCTCTCTTGGAAACAGGTTTGGGTCAGAACACTGCCTAAGCAGGAGACCCTACACCAATGGTGGCTAATTTTTTGGGCTCCTGTGCCAAAAACTGTGTGTGCCCTTGCACGCACACACTCACATGCCAGCACCCAGAAGGCAATGCACGCACCCCCCTGCCCCCTGAGCATGCATGTGCAACACCCCTACCCACCTCTTTACCTGCACTGCACCTCCCAGCTGATTTTCGGCCCATTTTTTGGCCTCCCACAGGCTTGAGCTACAGCCTTTGCAGGCTGAAAAATGGGCCTGTTTCATCACTTCTGGTATTTCTGGAAATACAGGAAGTGATGAAATGGGCCTATTTTTCGGCCTGCCAAGGCTTTCCTTGAGCTTCTTGGAGGCCAAAAAAGGCCTCAAACAGCCCAAAAATCAGCTGTGAGGCGTGCACATGCACAGTAAGGTAAGTTTGTCTGCAGATCACGTGCCAGCACAAATGGCTCTGCATGCCAACACATGCTATAGGTTTGCCATTTATGGCCCTGCACCATTTCTGACAAATGGCACAGATCCCACAGCAGTAGTCAAGACTTAACACAACCAATGTTTCAAAGAACAGTCAGGAGGACACAATGGTGCTTTTACATTTTAAATAATGCTTTCTTTTAATTATTTATATTGGTGTCAAGTACAAAAAAATACAAGCAAATGAACAAAAAAAGTGCTTCGTTGTTTTTTTTTTGTTAGCTTAAAGATTCCCCAGCCCCCCAATTCCAGGACCAAACTCCAGCTCCTTTCCCCCTTTCTTCCCACAGCGGTTTGCCCTCCCACCCCAAATGATACTCACTTTTACACAAACAAGACGACAACATACAGTATAGGCAAAAGTCAACTTGGACGTCTAACGCTTCATGACAAATCGATCGTGGCCTCTTTGGAAGGGATTCTTGGAAATGGTCCTCTGAAGAGGTTAAGAGTTCCACCTCACTCACCCTGCAAATCTGCACTTCCCAGAATCATGGGCTTCTTATTTAAACCAGGGTTACCTTCATGGTGTGTATGCACACAGCGGAAGCCCCTAGTGACTCAACAACCTCAAAAGCAACAGGGGAAGTTCAAGAAATCCCATTCCATGGGAGGTTCACTCAAATCGTTTCCCAGCCTTTCTTCAGAATGGTCCACCCAACCCCTTGGTGATGACCAGTGGTGGGATTCAAATTTTTTTTACTCTGTGGGCATGGCTTGGTAGGTGTGGCAGTGGAAGGATACTGTAAACTCTCCATTCCCACCCCATTCCTGAGGGAAGGATACTGCAAAATCCCCCTTCCCTTCCCACACCACTGACCTGCTTTCCAGCTCTGTTCTCCTGTGCAGGGCAACCAAAGAAGACCCAGATGATCAGCTGGGGTTCAATGGGAGGCAGAGAAGAGATAGGGGCGGGGTCAGTCAGAGGTGGTATTTGCCGGTTCTCTGAACTATTCAAAATTTCCACTACTGGTTCTCCAGAACTGGTCAGAACCTGCTGAATATCACCTCTGGTAATGAACCAGGACATGGCACAGAGATAATATGGACAGCTGCTAGGTCAAACTGGCCCCTTTGTGCTCCAAATCTCCCTCAAATGCTCCCATGTTGCTGACAAATCCCTGAGCAGGCTGATAATAAACACACAAACACACACACACACACACACACTCCACAAACTTCAAGCAGGCTCTGGTTGCAATTAGTCCAGCCCAGTGCTGTCTGCACCAAGGCTGCACGGCAATATAAATCCTCAAATGTATTTGGTAAAACAAGAGCAGAGCAAGGAATTCAGGGAGCAAAATATCCAGATTAATCAGTCAAGAACGCCACACAGGAATGCAAGGTTTCTTGGCACACTCAAACATCGGCACATTTCAGGAATTCAGCGTTTGTTCCCGACAAAGGCCCCTCTCGCCCTCACAGCGTCTCGGTTAAGTCTCATTCCCCAGGTGTACCTTGTGAAGAGGAGTGGGATGCTCTGTTCTTGCCTTCTCTCCACTCTCCCTGCTCTCGGATCAGGAGGAGGTGGTCCTTGCCTGTCGCCTGAGCTGTTTCTCCCTGCCTGCAGGCCCCACTAATTCTGAAAAGTCTTGCCTGGACTGACTCTGTCTTTCCCCAGTTTCCTCCAGGGCCAACGGAGCTGCCCTCTCGCTCTGTCAGTTCTTGTTCCATCTCATCTTCCCCTGCAGATTCAGACTCTGACAACAGGGGTATGACGACATCCTCTCCTTCCAGGGTGTGTGCGCAGCTGTACAGGTAGGCCTCGACTTACAACCCCAATTGAGCCTAAATTTTCCCACTGCTAAGCGAGACAGTTGTTAAGGGAGCTCAGCCCCATTTTACGACCTTTCTCACCACAGCAAATCCCTGCAGTTCTAACGCTAATAACACGGTTGTTAATGTGAATCTAACTCCCCCGTTCACTTTTGCTGATCAGAAAAGGTCATAAAAGATGATCACATAACCACAGGATACTGCCACCGTCATAGGTAGTAGTCAGTTGTCAAACATCTGAATTTTGGTCATGTGATCATTGGGAAGCTGCAAGGGTGAAAAACCATTTAAACTCACTTTTTACAGTGTTGTAACTTCGAATGGTCACTAAACTTGATTTACAACTGTTGTAAGTCAAGGACTAGAAAGAATGGGTGTAAACTAATGAAGGAGAGAAGCAACCTGGAATTAAGGAGAAATTTCCTAAGAGTGAGGACAATTAACCAGTGGAACAGCTTGCCTTCACAAGTTGTGGGTCTCCATCACTGGAGGCTTTTAAGGAGAGACTGGACAGCCACTTGTCTGAAATAGTATATTCCTGCTTGAGCAGGGAAGAGAATAGAATAGAATAGGAATAGAATAACAGAGTTGGAAGGGACCTTGGAGGTCTTCTAGTCCAACCCCCTGCCTCGGCAGGAAACCTACACTACTTCAGACAAATGTTTATCCATCTTCTTCTTTAAAACTTCCAGTATTGGAGCAATTCACAACTTCTGGAGGCAAGTTGTTCCACTGATTAATTGTTCTCACTGTCAGGGAATTTCTCCTTAGTTCTAGGTTGCTTCTCTCTTTGATTAATTTCCACTCATTGCTTCTTGTCCTGCCTTCAGGGGCTTTGGACTCCCTCTTCTTTGGGGCAGCCCCTGAGATATTGGACCACTGCTATCATGTCACCCCTGGTCCGTCTTTTCATCAAACCAGACATACCCACTTCCTGCAACCGTTCTTCATTTGTTTTAACCTCCAGTCCCCTCATCTTCTTTGTTGCTCTTCTCCGCATTCTTTCCAGAGTCTCAACATCTTTTTAACATCGTGGCAACCAAAACTGGATGTAGTATTCTAAGTCTGGCTTTACCAAGGCCTTATAAAGTGGTATTAACACTTCCAGCTTTCCCCCTCCCATTTGTTACCGATCCGGCTTCCTCCCCATGAAATGAATGAATATTTTACATGTGTAGGGAAACAACACAGGAGCACTTCGCACTCATTGTCCCAGGATCCATCCAATAGTTGAATTGCCACCCCTACCCCAATCCCCCCCTCCCAACTCCCCCAACCCCCAATGCATCTGTTTCTCACAGAGTAGCAACATGAAGCATCCCATGCTTATCTCTTTTCTCCTCCGAAATAAGCAAGTGTGAGCATCGTGGTCCAAATCGCCAACTGGCCATTTTTAAACAACTTCGGAGCTCAGGTCTGTTTTGCTCCAGTTAGAGAAGGAGGTCCAGGCTGGAACTTGCTCACCCAATTGTACTCATCTGCCACAAAAGCTGGGTTTGAACCCAGGGCCTCTTTGCCAGGGGCTCTGTCATCTCTTTGGCCATTGGGATCCACTCCATGGCCAGCCTGGAAAAGCAATTCTCTGCCCCAGCTCAGAAGATCAGAGATACAACGCAAGTCGTGGGCCCTTTGCAAACTGGGTTGCTTGGCCAAGTTTTGGTTAAGTCCTTCCAGCAGGACATCAGATGAGAAGACTCTTCCGGCAAGCCAACATTCGCTCAAGGGGAAAATTTCACGCTGCAGTTGGACGCCACCAAGTTGTACTTGATTAGTCCTGAGGCTGGTGCTTTGGCGGGTCGAGGTTTCTCAACCAGAGGAGAGCTGGCTTCTACACGGACAAGGAGGGGTTAAAAGAGAGGAGGGGGGAGATTGGGAGCACACCGTACACCCCCCCCCAAGGGAGAGACAGTCTGGAGTCGGTCTTGTTCTAAACTCCCCAGCATGCAGACTGAGCTGACCATGCGCAAAAGTCTGTGCCATCCATCCGGCACAACGAACAGCTCAGCAAGCCTCAGGGACACGTCAGGAGGGGTTAGGAGATACTTCCAAAAGAGGCTGAACAGGGAGGTGGGGTGAGGGTGGGGGGACAGGGGGGTTAAGGTGGAAAAAGAAGAACAAAAGGAGTAAGTAGAGAAGCTGCAGCGACAGACCAAGGCATGCAAAAGAGACACATGAGGGGTGGGATGTGCCTTACAATGTCAGGGGCCAGAGCATCATGTGCTGGAAGAGAAAGGATGGGCCAGTCATGGGATGGATGTTCCTTTGGCCAGCCATTCCTGCGGGAATGGGATTACAGGTAGTCCTCAACTTACAACCACAGCCAAGCCTGGAATGTACGTTGCCAAGCGAGGGATTTCTTCAGTGAGTTCTGTCCCACTTTATGACTTTTCCCTGCCACCTTTGTTCAGTGAACTGCTGTGCCAGTTAAATGAGTAACCTGGTCATTCAGCAATCCTGGTCTTCCCCATTGACTTGAAGGTCTCAAAAGGGGACACTGCGACCGTTGTAAATACGAATGTATCCCGAATGTAAATCATGTGGGATGCTGCACGGTCATAACGGTGAACAACCGTCCTACGTCCCTTTTTTTCAGGACCGTTGAAAGTTAAAACGGTCACTAAATGAGCTGTTGTAAGTCGAGGACTAACTGTACTTGGCCAAGGAAGTTACGGGAGCTCTCCGAGGTCCTGGTGCCCGCCTTCTCGACCTGGAGGATAGCCTTGACAAGCATCGACTTCAACTCCCAGGGTTCCCTGCAATGGCGTGCGGCCTGAGGAATTCTGGGAAACGAAGTCCACTATGATACGTCCCCCCCTGGTGGCGCACAGCTCCATCCGGTGAGCTTTCTGAGCTGGGTGGCCAAAGGACTTTGAAGAAGGAGATCGATGCTGAGGCCGTGGCGGGAACCAGAAAGCAGAAAGCAAAACAGAAGCAGAAAGTTGGGGAGCAGATGTTGAGGAGTGAGAGGGGGAGGCAGGGAGGAAAAACGGGGAAGGGGAGGAGGACAGGGAGCGAAGGGAGGAGAGACGGAGATGGAGCAGAGAAATAGAGAAGGCGGAAGAGTTAAAAGAAGAAAAGTATTAAAGCAGCTGCCCCTAACCTTTCAACGGGGCTGGTTTACCCCACAATTTTATAGTTCATGAAAGGAATGGCCTGTTGTCAAATTAGATGTAGTTTAACTTTGGGGAGGAGGCCACAAGGAAATTCCAATCGACTTGGACAGGAGACCATGAGAAAATTCCCAGTTTAGATTGGGAAGCCAAGGACTTTTCCACGTCGGTGGCGCTAACTAAGAAAACTACAAACTCAAGCTCAACTCAAAGACATTATTAAGTCCAACGCATCTAGAGGGCACAGTGTTGGGGAAAACCCTCCTACGAAAATACCATTATTTCTTCTCTCCTGCCCTCCTTTTAGGGACCCCTTTAATGAGTTGCTACCCCGTTACACAGCTCCCATCCCAAACCTGCCATGAATTCTGAAGAATGTGGTTTTGCAACATCTGGGGAAAAAGATAAGAAGTCATGGTTGCAACCAATCAGGGCAGAGAAGGGCAGCATTATTAGCTCCACCTGTGGAATTTCTGCCTGATGCAGGGTAAGGCAGTTATTCCATTCATTGCTTTTGGCCTCGATGATGATAAAAGATGGGCCTGCAGACAGACATCTATTTCCGGTTGTCCTACCTTGGCTGAGAAGCTGTAAGTTGCGGACTTCCTCCCGCACCTGAAGCTGCAGCACCTGTTGAAGTACTTCCTGTCGCTGAGACTCCTGGATAATCCCCATGCGCTGCAGCTTCTCCCCGTTCAACCGCAAGAGGGCCCGGCCTGTGAAAAAGGAAGCAAAAGAACGACTCTTCACACTACTCTTCCACTCCGCTCAAAGAAAGCTCTGGTTGTTTGGTGTAGTAGTGGATAAGGCTGTAGGTTCTAGTCCCACCTTAACCATGAAAACTGACTGGGTGACTTTGGGCCAGGCACCAGGAGATGGTGAGTTCTAGTCCCACCAATCACTCAAACTCACCATCTCTAGTCCCTTTGCCATAAAAGCTGGCTGGGTGACTTTGAGCTAATCACCAGGAGACAAGTGAGTTCTAGACCCACCAATCACTCGAACTCACTGTCTCTCTAGTCTCATCTTAACCATGAAAGCTGGCTGGGTGATTTTGGGCTGAACACCAGGAGACGGTGAGTTCTAGTTCCACCCATCACTAGAACTCACTGCCTCTAGTCCCGCTCTAGGCATGAAATTCAGCTGGGTGACTTTGGGCCTATCTCCAGGACACTTCGATTTATTTATTTTCATCCTATATGCCCACTTCTAAGCAACATTCCAAGATGTAATTTACTCGATTGTGGTTTTGATCCCAGGGGATGCTGCAAAGTCATAAGTCTGAAAAACGTTCGTAAGTCACTTTTTTTTCAGTGCCGTTGCAACTATGAATGGCCATTCAATGAACTGTGTGGCAAGTTGAGGATTATCTGTATTTTGAGAAGCCAATGTGGGAGCTTTGCTCTTGAGGATGGCCTGCCCTACCACATCCAAGAATGCGGCTCTATCCAGACAGATGGCTTCTGATGGAATTCATTTCCTAAGGTAGAGCTTGCCCAGCTTTTCTCTTCCACCCAAACTCGTTTCCTGGGACCACCTTGGCAGACAGAGGCAATCTTCCACGCATCAGAGTTTCCCATCATGCCTTGCTACTCATAGCTCGAGGCCGTCGGCGGCATAGTGGCCTTATAACACCTCCCATTTCCACTTCCACTGGGGTCCAATTTGAGAGGCTTTTTTTTTATTTCCAGCAAAAAGAATTGAGTGAGTGGTTCCATTAAGTTTTTTTTATTATTGTGGCCCCTGGGGCAATGAAGCGCTCATTCTTCATGAATGCAGGGAATTAAAAAAAATAAGAATAAAAAAAACCCTACACACACAGAGAGAGACACATACAGACATGTAACAAAGGCATATGCCTCATCCAAAGATAGCCTCTCATTGATTTCTCATATTTGTTTTTCCTGCCATTCTGGAAACACACAGAGTTTGACAGAGGGAAGATAGAGGATAACCTATATTTAATTCTGGGAGTCCTAACTGAATGAATGAAAAGCAACCAACTGACCAACCAAAATAAAATGGGAAAGTCAGAAACAAAACAAGCAGAACTACAGTCATCCTGAAGGCCAGACAAAGAATAACGGATGGAAACTGAACCAAGGAGAGATTCAACCTGGAAATATGGAGAAATTTCCTGATAGTGAGAGCAATCAAGCCATGTAAGAGAAATTGCCTTTAGAAGATAACAGATAATCAGAGTTGGAAGGGACCTTATAGGTCATCTAGTCCAACTCCCACTCAAGCGGGAGAACCAACACCATTTCTGACAAATCCAATCTCTTCTTGAAGGTCTCAACTGATGGCGCTCCCACAACTTCCGAGGGCAAGCAGTTCCATTCGTTGATTGTTCTCACTGTCAGAAAGTTTCTCCTTATTTCCAGGTTGAATCTCTCCTTGTTCAGTTTCCATTCATTATTCCTTGTCTGGCCTTGAAGTTCTTTGGAAAATAGCTTGACCCCTTCCTCCTCTCTGCGGCAGCCCCTCAAATATTGGAGCACAGCTATCATGTCTCTCCTGGTCCTTCTCTTCCCTAGACTAGTTGTGGAGCTTCATCCCTGGAGGCTTTGAAGAAGAGACTGGACTGCCATCTGTCAGAAATGATATAGGGTCTGCTTAGGTGGGGGGTTGGACTAGATGACCTACAAGGTCCCTTCCAACGCTGTTAATCTGTATCTGTATCGTAATCTTTAGGATAATGGCTGTGTCAATTCATAAAACATTTCTATGGTCTTTTTAGAATTGCCAACAGAAAGGTGGGGAAAGGGGTTTGAAAGAGCAGTGCGGCAGCTTGGAAATCAAAAGTGCCTTCCATAAATAGTTTTTCAAAGATAGTAACAAGGTGACTGAAGTTTCTGCCATGCAAATATCTAACTGGAGAGCATGATTGATGGCTCTTGGCTATGGAGGTGTCCCATTGGAGAATATGAATTATGATACATCCAGGGAGTGAGGGGAAACCGTGGTTAAGGGTGACAATGAATGATGTGTCCCAGGCAGTGCTGTGCAGTTTAACTCCCAATAAATCCTTTCTAAGTTTCGGAAGTTTGGCTGATTTAATTGGGGTAACTTCCGGAATCCTGACAGGGAGCTACTGATCGTCCATGGCTTTGCCACTCTTCAGTGTGCCCTGACCGATGCTTACCTGTGATGGCGTGGTGTGAGAAAGCCTCCACGTAGATGAGATAATTGTGCGGGCAATGCTTCTTCAGCCATTTGCACACATCCTGCTGGGTCCATAGCACCACCGGCTTGGTAAGACTCCCTAAGGTAGGACTGGTGTGGTAGATTCCATAGTGCTCATAAGTCCGGCTCTGAAAGGATCGAGGAAGGAAGAAAAGATCAAAGAACAGCGTTACGGAGCGTAGAATTTGCAGCGATGCAAAGTTTTGAAGAATTTTGCACCAATGTTTATTCCTAAATAGAACCTTTTTTTAAAAAAAACCCAGCAATTTCTGAGTGCTCCAACACTGGAGGTTTTGAAGAAGAGATTGGACAACCATTTGTTTGAAATGGTTTAGGGTTTCCTGCCTAAGCAGAGGGTTGGGCTAGAAGACCTCTAAGGTCCCTTCCAATTCTGTTATTCTATTCTATTCTATCCGAATTTCAGAACCAGGTTGTAATCAACCCCGTAGAGTTTCATTGTAACTTTGAACGCTCACTAATTATTCTGAAGGGTTGGCTTTACTTTGGAACTGTAACAATTCATGTAACATGGCTCACCAGAGAGGAACTAGCCATATTTGCATTAAATGTGAAGATTGAATAAGTTTAATGTATTAATCTGTTTTGCAAATCTAATGCTTCTGGTGAGTTTTTGCTTTGACAAATTGTACAAAACTAGAAAGTGAGTTGATCAATTGCAAGCCTGTATTCACATGGCTGTTGCAGATCTTGTTTTGTGTGTTCACTGTGAAGCTTTAGTTAGCTTTAGGATATTATTGCTTTATGCTTTTTTTCAAATGTACTTTTCCTGTATTAAATCAATTAACAAAACAAAAAGTAGACTTATGTGAAATGGAGTTAATGATGCAGCTTCAAACTTAATGTTAATCGTAATTTTAAAAGGAGGCTGGAGTAATTATGCTATAAAAAGGCAACTAAAACAGTATGGGCTTCTTTATATAGCAGGGGTGGGCAATTATGGCTCCCTTTAAGACCTATGGACTTCAACTCCCAGAATTCCTGAGCCAGCATTATTCTCCATCCTATTCTATTGAAATCATGCCTTTTTTCACTCCGTTGTCTGCTCTGGGATAATTTTTCCCTTTAAATCTTAGCTGTTCATGGCAGGCTGGATCTAGCTAATCCTGGTAAGTAAAACTGAAGGAAAATGCAACTTGCATGGACAGCATTCGTGACTTATTTCCAAAGGCAAATTGGAAACTGATCTAAGCAATCTGTGCCCAAGAGTGACAGCATCTTTTCCTGAAAAATGCTGAGCCCGCAGACGGCATTAGCCAAAATTCCTTTGTCACCAAGTTATAAGTAGCCAGCAATTCACTAGCAATTTCTTAGAGACAGATATGTTTATTATTATTTTTTTGCAAATTGGCAAAACGTCTTAATTTATTTCTCTTTGCTCCCTATTTACTTCAAACCAGCCTACGTTGGCTTAAATAGGAAGCTATGAATGGAGGTGGGAAGCCCTGGCATTTGGACACAATTGTCAAACTCAGTGTTTCTCAACCTTGGTCCTTTTAAGAGATGTGGACTACAAATCCCAGAAGTCCCCAACCATGCTGGCTAGCCCAGTGGTCCACAACCATCTCCAGGGCCTTGAGCCATTCAGAACCAAGCCATGAAAGTGATGGGCAAGTGCCAGAGGTGGTGAATTCAACAGGTTCTGACCAGTTCTGGAGACTCAGTAGCGGACATTTTGAGTAGTCTGGCAAATCCCATCTCTGACTGGTCCCACCCCCATGTATTCTCCGCCTCCCAGCTGATTGGCTGGGTCTTCTTTGGCTGCCCTGCACAGGAGAACGGAGCTGGAAAGCAGGTTAGTGGGGTGGGGAGGAAATGGGGTTTTGCAATAACCTTCCCCTGGCACGCCTACAAAGCCATGTCATGCCTACCAAGCGATGCCCACAGAACTGGTAGTAAAATTTTTTGAATCTCACCACTGGTGAGCATGCATACATGCATGCACATCTCCATCCGTGTGAACAACCGGTGAACACATGCACATGGTCTGTGCTCCATTTGTGCAAGTGGTGGGCACACATGCATGCCAGTCAGACAATTGGAGCTGCACACATGTGCTTGCCTGTTGCTTGTACAAAACCATCCCTTCCCTCCAACCTGCCCGTCTGCAAAGGTTACAAATGTTGGGCAACTCTGGGCTAGGCTATTATAGGCAGTCTTTGACTTACTACGATTTCAACTATGCAAAGAATTGGACGTTAGATGCATCTCGACGTAACTGTGAGTCACCTTGAGGATACCTAATATAATCCAATAAAAGAAACTTTGCATGGAAGAATTTGTAGAGTTATTCTATCTGTCTTTATATTCAGTAAGTGAATCATAAGACAGAATAGTAAAATGATACGTAGATCTGAATTCCTGCAATCCCTCTGTAAAAGGAGGATGGAAATTTAAACCAGGACTCCCAAGTCAAAACGCAATGTTAATCTGAGTCTCCAAAGCAAAGAGATAACTAATCAGATTGCCTGAATTCTCACTGTCTCTCTCGCTGTGCAACGGAACTTTTTACCGGCTGTTTGGATGGTGGGAAGGGCTGGAATTCCCCCACTTGCTCGAGACAAAACAGAGCTTTCAAAGCAATGCTTTCTCTGCATTTACAACCATGCTAAAAAAAATGTCGTAGAACCTCTCCTTGCACTTACAACTGCTCTTGCATCCCTAGAGCCATATGATCAAAATTCATGTGTTTCTCTGGATATAATATTGTGGTGGTGCAGCGGTTAGAATGGAGCATTGCAGGATAATTCTGCCGACTGCCAGCAGTTTGATCCTGACTGGCTCAAAGTCAACTCAACCTTCCCTCCTTCCAAGGTGGCTGAAATGAGGACCCAGATTGTTGGGGGCAAGAGGCTGACTCTGTAAACCGCTTCAAGAGGGCTATGAAGCACTGTGAAGCGGTAGGTAAGTCTAAGTGCAATTGTTATTTCTATTCTGTTCTGTTCTGATCCATTCCATTCTATTGCTATATTGGCGCACTGGTTAGAATGCAATATTGCAGGCTGACTCTGCCCACTGCCAGCAGTTTGATCCTGACCAGCTCAAGGTTGACTCAGCCTTCCATCCTTCTGAGGTGGGTAAAATGAGGACCCAGATTGTTGGGGGCAAAGAGGCTGACTCTGTAAACCATTTAGACAGGGCTGTGAAGCACTGTAAAGCGATATATAAGTCTAAGGGCAATCGCTAATGTAGACTAGGCTCCTCAGGGTACACCCTGGGCAACATGCCATGGCTAAATAATCTCTAGTTTCCAGGTGCTGGACCTCACAAGGATCTCTCAGCAAGAAGAAGCAGGATGAGCACTGAAAATTAAAAACTGCCATTAATGTTGTATTCTTTTACACCATGTGAAATAAATCAGAAAAGGTGTCTGGCAATTGGCATGTAATTTCGACAGCTGCAGGGTGCTGTGGTCATGTGACCATGATTCACAATGTTTTTTTGACGCAAACCAGAGTTTACTTCCAGTGGCCTGTTTAATGAGTGACATCACTCAGGACTGTAATTCTGGGCTCAATGACAAATGCAAATCAAGGACTATCTGCACGGCACAGATGTCTGTGGAGAGTCTCAGTCATCCAGGCCATGGTTGTACCGAGGGTGTTTTTTCCAAAAGGGCAAAGGAATCCATGGAAAGTAAAAACCAAGATAATTGAACTGCACCTTTGGGAACATGCATTACACAGACTCACTCAGATCTAGGCAGGAAGTCATGCTTGGTTCACATGGAGATCAGTGGTGGGATTTAATTTTTTTTTACAACCAGTTCGGTGGGCGTGGCTAGGTGGGCATGGCCATGTGACTGGGTGGGAATGGCTTTTTTTTGCAGCATCCCTCCCCCAGTTTTTGGACCTTCTGGGTTTCAGGGAAGCCTCCAGGGGGTGATTTTGCTCCCAGGAAGATTCCCTGAGGTCCAGGAAGGCAAAAAAAATGGAGCACAGGGGGGGTGTGTGCGTCCCCCTCCCTCCATTTTTTGCCTTCTTGGGCCCCAGGAAAGCTTCCTGGGTGAAGCAATAAGACAGCGAGGGGAATCCCAGCACAGCTGATCGTAGGAACAGCTGATTGTCGGGAGGGGAGAAAAAAGAAATACCTGAAGGAGTGACTGGGCGGGGCGAGCGTCATGTGGATGGGGTGAACAAGCATCAGGCGGGCGGGGCAAGCGAGCAGTGACTGGGCAACCGGGTTGGGGGCATGGCCAGCCAGTAAGTTACTACCGCTTCAGCGACCCACGCCAAATCTTTGCTACCAGTTTGCTTGAACCGGTGTGAACCGGCTGAATACCACCACTGATGATTCTTCCAGCAGTGGGATCCTACCTGTTCTACTACCGATTCGGTGATTGTGCATGCGCACCTAACACACACACGCAGCTTTCCACACAGCCCTGCAGCGCCAATCAGCTGAGAGGTTAAAGAAGAGAAAAGCGCAGGGGCGGGTGAGAGGCTGATCTTGCGCTCTTCTTTCTCTTCTCAGCTGATTGTCGGCTTTTTTTCCTCCTCCCAGCTGATTGTTTTACTACCAGTTAGATTGAACCAGGCCAAACTGGTAGCATATCACCACCGATTACTTCCCTTATAGCAGGCCTGCCCAACAGAGAGGCTGTGGCACTCTGTGGCCTGGTCAGTAGACTTGCACACATTTATTTACTTATTTTTATTTATTTATTAAATTTGTCAAACAAAAATGAGAAGGATAAAAAAGAAAATACGACAGGAACGATAGGCACGTTAAGTGCACATGCACGCTCCCTTCTACTGACTGCTTACGTATGAAGTAAGGTCCACGGAAGTCAATTTGTGGACTGAAACAGTGAAAATTTACGGCTGAGACAACTGGATCAGGTAGATCATTCTAGAGTTTGGCAACTCTATTACAGAAATCATTTTTTTTTTTACATTTTATTTGATCCTCAAAAAAATGTTGCCGCAAAAGTCACACTGCCAAGCAGCGGAGGGTTTCAATTTCTTTTTTACCCTTTGGGCGAGGCTTCGCATGCACCCAGAGGGTTTGCTACTAACTTTCTCCTGCAAACGTGCACTCACCCTGTGTCTTCAACAGCCGACGCACAGCAATCTGCAATGCTGTGTGAAGCAGCTGAGGTTGAAAGGCAGGAAATAAAGGTCAGTATGGAGCCGAAGCAGCTGATCGTCGGAGCTACCGGTTTGGCTGAACCAGGACAAGCCAGCAGAATACCACCACTGCTGCCAAGTGCTTCCAACACTTCCAGGCCTTATGACATCAGAAGTTCAATGGCTGCCACTTGCTGTCTTTTATTCATTTATTTGTTTATTTATCGAGAGGTGCCCAATGCCATCCTACCTGGGAGTTCTCGGTCCCCGGTTGCTGAAGGAGCTTGATGGGTCTCCCTCCGGCTGTCCTCTGGCTTCGCCCATCATGCCAGGTAAGATTGCCACCTGAATTCCTCTGCAGGCGGTAACTGAGATTCTCGGCCGATACGGTGTGCTCCAAAAGGTTCGGGCAGAAGCCGAAGTGAGTCGAAGCCACTGTGGAGCAGAGAAAGTGTAAACTTAAATGCTCAGCTTCTAGGTTGCTCCTCACATTGCACAAGAAACAAAACAAAGATTTTGTTTGGTGTTGGCCTAGAAACCAGGAGATGGTGAGTTTTAATCTCATCAGGAGGCAGGAAAGCTGGCTGGGTGACTTTGAGTCAATCACCAGGTAAATTCAAGTCCTGCCTCTGGCATGAAAGCTGGCTCGGTGACTTTGGGCCAAGACGGTGAGTTCTAGTCTCATCTTAGCCATGAAAGCTGTCTCGATGACTTTGACCTAATCACCAGGAGACGGTGAGTTCTTATTCCATCTTAGGCATGAAACCTGGCTTGGTGACTTTGAGCCAATCACCAGAAGACGGTGAGTTCTAGTCCTGGCTCAGGCATGAAAACTGGCTGGAGGATTTTGGCCCAATCCCTCCCTCTCAGACCAAACCGACCTCACAGGGTTGTTGTTTGGAAGAAACAAGGAAGAGAAAGGAGTATTTACAAATGTTTGCCTCCTTGAATAGGTAATAAAGGTGGGATTAAAAAAAACCCAAATAAATATGTGAAGAAAAATAATAAAATCTGGTTAAGTGTCATCAATGGGGCTCTTCCACTTTGAGGCCTGAACCCTGTTTGCTTCCACCACTTACTTGGGAGGCCCTGAAAGATCGATCACTTGTGAATGGCAGAAGCTCGGCAAGGAGGCCTGCCAGATTTAGAGGCGGATGGGAAGAATGTCCAAGACAGAAACTCCCTCTGTGCAGATCAGTAACACAACACAGTTGGTTGTGTGTTTTTTTTTTTGCTGCAGACCTGAAGACGANGTGTGTTTTTTTTTTTGCTGCAGACCTGAAGACGAAAGAAAATGCATCCCTTTCCACTTTGCAGCTTTTGTCAGCCTAGCCTGTAACCTGATGTCAGGTTTCAAAGTCCCCTTCTTTTTCAAGGATCCGCAGACACACCAACACACACACACACACTTCCTTCTTTTGTATCTGCAGAGAACCCAACAAAGCGGCCAACGTCATGGAGAAGATTTACTCACTTCAGAACAATTAAATGCAGAGGCCAGAGATGGCCAGGCGCTCAGCCCTTCTGGCAATTTAGAGATAGGCTCAACAGCCAGCCGTTTGTGCCAGATGCTGACAAATTATCCACCCCAATGTGTTAGATTTATGCCATATTTTGGCAGTGCTGGGCCTCTCCTTTGCAATAAATCCATATCGCTGTTCACATGGGCTTGAAATGATGCAGAAGCCTGTCTGCCCAGGACAGCTAAATACACAGCTGGAGAACTGGAGCTCCCCAAAAAATAACATCTGTTTATCTATCTGCTGCAACAAAGGACTGCTCCCTCTTGTCTACGTTCACACAACCATCCGAACTCTAAACCCAAGTCAACAAATCACAGGTTGTGTTCGCTTAACTTGTGATTAACAAGCAACTTAGTGGCCTAAAAATCAGGAAATGCGGAGTTCTAGTCCTGCCTTAGGCATGAAAGCCAGCTGGGTGACTATGGGCCATTCACCAGGAGACGGGGAGTTCTAGTCCAGCCTTAAGCATCAAAACTGTCTGGGTGACTTTGGGCCAATCACCAGGAGATAGGAAGTTCTTGTCCTACCTCAGGCATGAAAGCTGGCTGGGTGACTTTGGGCCAATCACTAGGAGACGGGAATTCTAGTCCTGACTTAGGCAGGAAAGCCAACTGGGCGACTTTGAATCAGTCACCAGGGCCAGAATTCAACCTCTTATAGATCTTCAAAGCTCTGTCAGAAATGCATTCCTGGGAAGGTGGGATGTTACCCATCCTTAACTCAACTCGTTCCACCAACACGACTTCTAAAACGTCAAGATTCCCATGGTTGATCGTTGTAATACAGGCCTCTTCATGAGAGCTTCCAATGTTTGCTTCCTTGAAGGAAAAGTAACTGATCACTGATCTTGACAAATGAAGAAAAATCATTGCAACGAACCGGTAGATTCAGGGCCCTGGCTTAAAATTTGTTTCACGCGCTCTGGAATAAACGCATTCAGAAAAACAATTCCTTTTTGTGAGCTTCATAGGCCATGAAATCCCTTTGCAGGAACCTTTGTGAAATCTACTGAGTTGAAGGCTTTATTAAAGTGGGAGAGAAAAATATAAATAGATGGCTAGATATGACCTATCTGGACTAACAAAGCCCAATGAAAAACACATTTTTTTAATCTCTGCGTTCACAGTAATAAGCCTATCCATCTTGAGCTCGCAGGAGCTCTGGTGTGCTCTCTACAGTTCTGTGACCGTGACAAGAGTGAAAAAAAGACTTAATTCAACATTTTAATAGGTTTTAAATACCCCACTTAGAGAAGAAGCTGGGCTTTTCCTTTTTCTGCATTCCTGATGGGAGGGTGGCTGGTTCAGAATTTATCACATATCAGTTCAGGATATTTCAGTACAGGTAGTCCTTGGCTTATAGACATTCATTTAGTGACCAAAGTTACGACATTAAAAATGCACGATACTGTATGTTGATTCCTATGTAGCTGGCTACTTCTGCTGATTGCCGGCTGCCAGCAGTTTTGGAGGTCAACTCTCACTGGGTCAAGATTGACTTGGCCTTCCATCCTTCCAAGGTCGGTAAAATGAGGAGCCAGCTTGTTGGGGGCAAGAGGGTGATTCCGTAAACCACTTGAGAGTGTTATAAAGCACTGTAAAGCAGTATATAAGTCTAAGTACTATTGTTATTGCCCTTCCTTCCTTCCTTCCTTCCTTCCTTCCTTCCTTCCTTCCTTCCTTCCTTCCTTCCTTCCTTCATTCCACCTCCTTCCCACGCTTCCTCCTGTCTCCTTCCTTCCTTCCTTCCTTCCTTCCTTCCTTCCTTCCTTCCTTCCTGCCTGCCTGCCTGCCTACCTGTCTTCTTTCTTCTTTCCCTCCTGCTTACCTACTTTCCTTCTTTCCTTTGTGCCTGTAACACCTGAAGCCACCCAGAAACCCAAAGAACAGGGTCAAAATGAATCGAGCTTAGTTTAGCTTAGAGAACAAGCGTCGCTGAGATCGGCCATTTCACTGAAATACAGACCGATGGGCAGCCTTGCGGGTGGAATGTGAGAAAGGAGAAAAACCAGGGGGGGGGGCGGCTGTGTGAGCAGCCAGAGTGCCAACATTGGTGTGCATGGCACCATTTGCAGCTTTGCATGTCTTTCTTCCCTGCTTTGCACGTTTTTGCTCACCCAGCTTTCTCCAGACTCTCCTTTGCCCCTCTCCACTGCCCTCCCCTTCGAGGAAACCAGCCTATGATTAAAAGAAGGATTAACTCTCCCCCCCTCCCCAACCTGCTGGCTATAGAAAACCTCCCTTCCTGCCCTGCTTTCTTTCCCTTTGTGCTCTGCTGCGATAATCCGTCCTCTCCCAGCCGTGCTTTGATTAACCTCCGAGGGAAAGGATGCAAATGGGCAAATGAAAAAAAAATTCCTAGAAAAGAGCTTCCTTCTCCCACGAGCCGGATGTCTAAATCGGGTCCCCCTCTCAGGACCTATTAGTCCCGTGTCAAGTGGGGATTTCCAGAGACGCACGCTGCCACTCCAATGGTGAGCCTTGACACCAACCTGCTCTGCACCACCCTGTGCAAATTCTCTGAATCTAGAGCGAAAAGGCTGGTAAAAACATCAGGTTGTCTACTGGTTAAGGCAACAGGCTAGAGAGTGGGAGAGGATGAGTTCTAGTCCAGCCTTTGGCATGAAAGCAAACTGGGTGGCTTTGGGCCAGTCACCAGGAGACCGTGAATTCTAGTCCCATCTTAGGTGTGAAAGCCAGCTGGGTGAAATTGGGGCAGTCACAAGGAGATGGTGAGTTCTCGTCCCACCTTAGGCATGAAAGGGTGACTTTGGGCCAATCTCCAGGAGACAGTGAGTTCTAGTCCCACTTTAGGCATCTAATCCGGCTCTGTGACTTTGGCCCAATCATCAGGAGACGGTGAGTTCTCGTCCTGTAGGCATGTAGACAGTTGGGTAACCTTGAGCCAATCATCCTCTCTCATCCCAAGGCACCTCACACACAGTTGTTGTTGTGGGGAAAATAGGAGAACAGACTATTGCGTATGTTCACAGCCTTGAGTTATTTGAACATATGCAAACAAATGCAAACAACCGAAGAGGAGGGAAAACACAGCAATATCATTTGTTTTCCTTTCTCAGAATCCCCTCAACTTTAGTCCTTGGTTGATGTGCTTTTTTTCCATGTTTCCAAATTCCTAAACGAGATAAGATGCTGTTTGTAAAATGGCCTCACCTCACAGACTGGTGGGACCAAAAGCATTTAGGCTGAAGGGCACGGCTTCCCATCTTCCTATCCATTCCAAATCTTGTCAGAGGAAGCTTTCTTCAACCTTTGCCAGCTCAGAAGTGTGAAGGGTAAACCAGCTGCATCCGATTGCAAGTCTCAAGATCATCAGAAACTAGCCATCCGATTCTGGCTTACAGCTGGACTGGCCATCATTCACAGTCTGATCTTGCACTGTGCAACCTGGGCCATGAGCTTCCTTGGCTGTGTGTGTGAGAGAGAGATCTAACCATTTTGGGATCCTGGTGTTGGCATCTCACGGCAGGAGGTGGGGGGGAAATTTTAGTCTCTCCAGACCAGTGGTCGCCAACCAGTGGGCCGAGGACCACTGGTGGTCCGTGAGAAAATTTTGGTGGTTCGTAGAGAAATGTTACCCCCAAAGCAATTAATCCAGGTGGCAAAGGAACACAAGGCTGTGCTGCCCACATGGCCCACAGGAACACAAGGCTTGCATCGCTTGCATTGCACACAACACGGGGTAGTGAGGGGAGGAGGAAAAGGGGGGAACTTGCCCCACTTGCCTTGTCTGGCCACCGGGCTGCTTCTTTCCGCTTCTTTCTTCTTCTGCTTTTGGCTGCACACAAGGACAGCAGCAAAAGTCTTTCTTTCTCTTCCCCAAACTCTGCCAGAAATGAGTCTTTGGGACCCTGCAAGGCCTCCTGCTCCAAGAAGCTATGCTGGCAAAGACTCATTTCTGGCGGAGTTTGAGGAGAGAAAGAAAGACTTCTGCTGCTTCTGCTGCTTTCCTTGCATGAAGCCAAAAGTCTCTCTTTCTCTCTCCCCCTGAGAACGGAGCTGGAGACAGTATCCTGCAATCCCAAATAAAGATCGATCGATCGGTAGGAAAACGGGATGGGGGATTTTTCTGCAGATTCTTTTTGGGATTTTCCTAGGGTCTCTGGTCCTTGGAATTTAAAATTATGAGTTTAGTGATCCCTGAGATCCAAAAGGTTGGTGATCCCTGCTCCAGGCTACAGGGAGTCCTCCACTTACAACAATTCATTGACTGACTGTTCACAGTTATAACAGCACTGAAAAAGGTGACTTATGACCGCTTTTCACACTTATGACCATAACAGCTTCCCATGGTCATGTGATCAAAATTTGGACACTTGGCAACGGGCTCATATTTATGACACTTGCAGTATCCGGAGGTCACATGATCCCCTTTTGCAACCTTTTGACGAGCAACGTCCATTTGGAAAACAGATTCATTTAACAACCAGGGTTGCTAACTGAATAACTACAGTGATTCACTGAACAACGGTGGCAAAAAAAGCTCATAAAATAA
Source organism: Laticauda laticaudata (assembly GCA_004320025.1). Taxonomy (NCBI): domain Eukaryota; kingdom Metazoa; phylum Chordata; class Lepidosauria; order Squamata; family Elapidae; genus Laticauda; species Laticauda laticaudata. The sequence goes on from BHFT01004697.1 coordinate 96,717, forward strand.
GGCAAAAGTCACCTAATGAATGTTTCACTTAGCATAGAAATGTTGGGTTTAATAATGGCCATTAAAGTTGAGGGCTATTTGTTGTGTTATTCAAATGTAGCAAGTTGAAGAGGTGTGGTGGGCTTCAACTCCCAGAATTCCCCAGCCAGCAATGTGGGCTGGAGAAATTCTGGGAGTTGAAGTCCACCTATCTTAAACTTGCGATAGGTGAGAAACACTGCGTGCTTGTCTCATCTTCATTTTCACAGATCAAGGCCAAGAGGAAGGACGGAAGGCACCTTGGGATCAAAGCATGCTGACTGCTTTGTCATCGGGCAGAAAACCATTTTTTTAAAAAAAAAAGAAAAAAAAGAAAAAAAAAGCTGGAAATGGATTAATTGCTTATCTGCAGGCAGATTGCTTAAGGATCTTCCGTTCTTTCCAGCAGCCAGTTCACCAACTGATTTAATGTAAATATGTATATGGGTGGAAGAAAAAAACCCTTGCAGGCAGATTTTTCTGCTTTCCTCTTTATCGCTTATTTCATCATGTGATTATCTTCTAGCTTTCCGCTATCCTCAGAGATTCTGTATAAAAACCCACTTTACAGTCTGCACATGGCCAATTCACCCTGGATCTCTCTGAAGATTAATTTTCCACGGGACGCTGACTGATGAACCAGAGACAGCACGCTTTAGCCTAATGTGGGATAAGATGCAAGCCCGCGTAGTCGGGCTTAATGCCGCGATTAATCTTCTCTTTTGTAAAATAAATACGGCTAGCTTTTCCCTCTATTCCTCTTTTGGCTTCATTTCCAGATTCTCTATCAACCAGGTAAATGTCTATGGAAATTCTCCGTCCTCTTAAGTCATGGTTGGCCCAAAAGAAAGCTCCACACCCATTTGCACTACTCAGTGATCCTGATGACACAGATGAACCTCCAAGGGGCCTCAACAACTTGCCAAAAGGATGCAAATGACCAGCTGTCTTCAAGCAAGTATAAATTCTTTTATTCCCCACCATCCAATCAGAGCAGAAGAAGCTTCTTGGATGAGAAGCAAAACATCTTCAAAGAAAAACCAGACGGTCCAGTGGCCTCTGGGTGCCGAAAACTAGCCCTGTTTAGTCACTTCTGGTATTTTCAGAAAAACAGGAAGTGATGAAACGGGCCTAGTTTTTGGCCTGCAAAGCCTGCAGAAGCCTTTCTCAAGCCTCTGGGAGGCCCAAAAAATCAGCTGTCAGGCATGCGCATACACAGTGAGGTAAGTTTGCCCACAGCTTGCATGCCGGCACAAATGGCTCTGCGTGCCACCTTTGGCACATGTGCCATAGGTTCGCCATTGTGGGGCTAAGGGAAATTAGCTACGTTTAGCTTGATAGAGAGAAGGTTGAAGGGAGACATTATAGGACCTTCCAATAATTGCAACATTTCATTTAGTGACCATTCAAATTTACAACGGCACTGAAAAAAAGAACTTTATGCCCGATTTTCACACTTCGGACTGTCACGTTATCTGGTCACGTGATCAAATTTGAGATGCTCGGCAACTGACTTGGACTTGTGATGTTTGCTGTGTCCCAGAGTCCCGTGATCCACTTCTGGGACCATCTGTCAGAAATGGTGTGGGTTCTCCTGCTTGGGTGGGTGGGTGGGGTTGGACTAGATGACCAAGAAGGTCCCTTCCAACTCTGTTAGATCTATCTATCTAAGACCTTCTGATGAGCAAAATCAATGGGGGAAGCCAGATTCACTTAACAAATACAGCCATTCACTGAAGAAATAGGTAAGAAAAGTCACAAAGTGGAGCAAAACTCAGTGTCCGACTTAGCAACAGGACGCTTAGGCTCAATTGTGGCCGTAAGTTGAGGACTAATTGTATCCGCCTTGGGGAGGCGTTTGTATATCGCAAGCACAAATGCATTTCATCATGCCTGCTTTTCTTGGATTAGGACAGAGGTCCCCAAACTTGGCAAATTTAAGACATGTGGACTTCAAACTCCTAGAATTCTCCAGCCAGCTGGGAGTTGAAGTCCACAAGTCTTAAAATTGCCAAGTTTGGGGACCTCTGGATTATGGGAAAGGTTTCAAAGTTAAATATATATTTCCCTGCGTTTCTCCTGAGGCCCTTGGGCGCAAAGAGACGACGCGGAAGAGGACGGGCTGCAATGTTTGGACATGTTTACACACCGGCATACCCAAGACATACACACAGTTGCAGTTGCAAGCCAAAAGCAAGAGAGCTGGCATTTTGACTTTTGGGGGGGACTTTTCCCCCCAGGCAGCCCTAAACAGGGGCCGCAGGAAAAGGAATAACTCCGAAAGCATCTATTTTCGGTCTGGTTTTAAATTGTACCTTCCCGCTGCCAACTTTTGCTGGAAGGATTGTTACGGAGCGCTGGCCGTTGGGGTTTTTCTAAAAAAAAAAACCGACCCCAGGAGTCTGTGGCTTGCCCAGCCCTGCCTTAGGACAACCAAAAAGGGCAGAAGGATGATTTCATAGCGGTTTGAACCTCTTCGGCTGGCGGGGAAATCCCCCTGTGATTGAAACCTTTAAAATAAGCAAAAAAGCTCCTTCCAGAATTAGAAGGAGCCCTCTCTCTTTTCTTGGCTCAGCAGCTGTGATTTTGGCTCCCACCCTTTACTCTTTCTCTTGCAAACCTCAGCATTTTCCACCCCACCTCCATTTGGACCAACCCAACACCACCACCACCACCACCCCCAAATTTCCTAACTCCAGCAACAAAAGGGAAAGGAAAACGGACTTTCAGCGCTTGAGATCTTCCACAAACAAGAAGCAAGAGTGTTTCCAGCTCCTCTTTGGCAGAGCAAAGGATCTCCATCATGTTCGCCTCCCACCCCAAGAGGGTCAGGAAAACAAATGTGATCCCTTAACCCATTATCTTTTGAGTTAAAAAGAAAAAAAAAAGATTCACAAACATCCCCTTATTTTAACTGTTTCTAAGTGAGAAAGTGAGCAAATGTAGAGGCTCCTTTATGGGCTAAGAGGTGGGGAGCGGGAGGAAGGAAGGGAGGGAGGAAGGAGAAGGAAAGGAAAGGAAGAAGGAAAAGGGGAAGGGAAGGAAGGAGAGGGGATGGGAAGGAAAGGAAGAAAGAAAGAGGGAAGGGAGGTATGAAGAGGGAAGGGAGGGCGGGAGGGGAGGAAGGAGGAAGGAAGGAGAGGGGAAAGAAAAAAAGGTAAGGAGGAAAGAGGAAAGGGAAGGGAGGGAGAGGAGGAAAGGAAGGAAGGAAAGATGGAAGGAAGGAGGGGAGGAGAGTGAAAGGGAAGGGAAAGAGGGAAGGAGGGAAAAGAAGGGAAGGAGTAAAGGGAGGGAGAGGCAGAAGTGGTATTCAACAGGTTCTGACCAGTTCTGGAGAACCGGCAACAGAACTTTTGAGTAGTTTGGAGAACCAGCCAATCCCACCTCTGACTGGCCCCGTCCCCACCTCTTCTCTGCCTCCCATTGATTCCCAGTTAATCGGCTGGGTCTTCTTTGGTTGTCCTGCACAGGAGAATGGAGCTGGAAAGCAGGCTAGTGGGGTGGGGAAGGAATGGGGATTTTGCAGTATCCTTCCCCTGCCAGGCCCACCAAGCCACACCCACAGAACCCGTTGTAAAAAATAAAATTGAATCCCACCACTGGAGAGAGGGGAAGATAAGAAGGGAGAAGGAAATGAAAAGAAGGGAAGGAGAGAGGGGAAGGAAAGAAGGGGGAATGGAAGGAAAAGAGGGAAGGAAGGGAGGGAGGGAGGAAGGGAGGAGATGGGAATGTAACTTAAGGCAGGTAAGAAGGAAAGGGGGACAGAAAAGGAAGGAGGGAAGGGAGGGAGGAAGGAGGGAAGGAAAGTAGAGGGAAGGAAAGAATTCAAAAGACCAACATTTAACCTTGGCTTGCAAAGCTTCCCCCAACCCAGGGTCTCTTTCTCTGCAAGAGTGTGGTTGCAATTGGGGTTTTGTTTTGTTTTTTCCAAATGCATTTTCAAAAATTCACGTGGCAAACCAGCAGGTGAAAACGAAGAAAAATCTTCGATTACTGCAACAGGCAACGAAGCGCAGCGACGATGGAAAACAGATATGCCCATTTGCACCACACGTCCCGGGGATGCAGCGATCGAAGATGCAAGAGAGGAGAGGGAGGGAGAAGGAGATCTCACTGGCTTCCTTTGGAGAGGGCAAGGCCATTTTCAAAACGTTGCTGAAGGTGGACAGCCTTCTGGAGGCCGCCGAGAAGGATTGACCTGAAAGCTACGGAGTCGTCTCCGAAGAAAAAGCTGCAGCCTCTTTCTCATTTTTCCTCTTGACAGAGGCAATAAAGAATTAAGCAGCGCAAAGGGAGGAGCGGAACAGGATCCATCAGACCAAATCCAGGAAGAAGACCCCTGCTGCTAAAAAAGAGGGCCTGGCAATGCACCAGGAGAAAAAAAAATTGCAAAGAAGATGCCAGGGGGCACCTGGAGGCTTTTTGTGAGTTGTGTTCCCTCAGAATGCTTCACAGGAGGTTGTTGAAGATCAGACAGCTCTGTTTGCAACCTTGAAGGCGTATTAATTTTAGTTAGCTTTTTGGGGGGGAGGGCATAGCCTGTGTGGGAATCTTTGCAATTGATTTAGGGCCCAATGTGGTCCTAGACGACCAGGTTAATTCAGGAAGTGAATTCAGCATCTTCTGTGAATGCAGGCCCTAAGCCCGTGATGGAGAACCTATGGCACGCATGCCACAGGTGGCACGCAAAGTGCAGGCACGCGAGCCCCAGTCAAACTTACCTCACTGCGCATGCGCACGCCTCCCAGCTGATTTTCGGCCTGTTTGAGGTCTTTTTCGGCCTCCCAGAGGTTTGAGGGAAGCCTCTGCAGCCTTTGGAGGCCAAAAAACAGGCCCGTTTCATCACTTCCTGGATTTCCAGAAATACCGGAAGTGATGAAACGGGCCCATTTTTTGGCCTCCAAAGGCTGCACAGGCTTCCCTTGAGCCTATGGGAGGCCGAAAAAGGCCTCAAATGGGCCAAAAATCAGCTGGGAGGCGCACAGTGCAGGTAAGGGGGGGGGAATTGTGCGTGCATGCACAGGAGGCATGGGGCGCGTGCACACAATGCCTTCTTGGTGCTGGCACATGAGCGCACGCGTGCACGCACACAATTTTCAGCACAGGAGCCCAAAAAGGTTAGCCACCACGGCCCTAAGTTCAGATACTATGCTAGCTAGATCTCTAAGAGAAGGACAGGGTGAGCCTGGGGGTGGAATCAAGAGAGCAATCAGCCTGGAGTCATTACGTTCCCACAAGTGATCCAAGTCCAACCAAGTTTAAGTTTTGGTCACCACACTATAAAAAAGATGTTGAGACTCTAGAAAGAGTGTAGAGAAGAGCAACAAAGATGATTAGGGGACTGGAGTCTAAAACATATGAAGAACGGTTGCAGGAACTGGGCCCGGCTAGTCTAGGGAAGAGAAGGACCAGGGGAGACAGCATAGCATTTTCCAGTATTTGAGGGGCTGCCCAGATAGGAGGGCAAGCTATTTTCCAAAGCACCCAAAGGCCAGACGAGGAATAATGATGGAAACTGAACAAGAAGAGATTTAACCTGGAAATAAGGAGAAACTTTCTGACAATGAGAACAATCAGTCAATGGAAGAGAAGTTGCCTTCGGAAGTTGTGGGAGCTTCATCCCTGGAGGCTTTCAAGAAGAGACTGGACTGCCATGTGTCAGAAATGGTGTAGGGTCTCCTGCTTGGGTGGGGGGTTGGACTAGATGACCTACAGGGTCCCTTCCAACTCTGTTAATCTGTTTATCCATTATCCAACCCCTCGTGACTTCCTTTGACTCTTATCAACACCAATTTAGTACTGTTAGTTGACATAAGCAATCTATCAGCTTAACTGGAACTTAACATGTCATTCCAATTCTTCATGCCGGATAGGATCAGCCCTTAAAACCAACACAGAATGGGAAGTACAGATAGTCCTTGACTTACAACAATTCATTTAGTGACCGTTCAAAGTTACAACAGCACTGAGAGACTCTCTCCAAAGAGAGACTTGGAACCATTTTTCACATTTATGACCATAGTAGTATCCCTCGTGGTCACGTGATTAAAATTCAAGATGTTTGTGAGTGACTCGTATTTATGACGGTTGCAATGTCCTGGGGTCATGTGTGAACCCATTTTGTGACCTTCTGTTGTGGTTAGCCGGCAGCAGGTGCAGATGGCTGAGGAGAGCAAGGACTCAGATGAGGGGCCAGGACCATCAGGGAGTGGTCCGCTGCCTTCAGAGATTGTGGGGGCTGACAGCAGTGATGAGGAGTTTCCCGAGGAGCCTGTGTCAAGTGCACTTGCACGAAGGATTACTTGCAGGAAAGAACAATTTCAGCAGTACAGGAGACTCGGGAGTGAGGCTGCAAGGTAATGGCCCCTCCCTCAAGAGGATACAAGCCAGGTTTGGAAAGCCATTCTTTGCAGACAGCAAAGAAGCTCTGAAACTCAAGACCACCTGTAGAATCAAGTACAAACCTCAATTTTGTAAATTAGTTCTTATCTCTGGGTTTTTGGCAGCCTTGACAAACAACCTGGCAAGGCTCCTTCTTGTCAGAGCTAATTAGTGGAAAGCAGCCTTCAGAACAGAATTCGTTATGAAACCTTAAAAGGTGGGGGCTGCTGCTTTTGTCTGTGTTTGCTCTTTGGGAACCCAGTTGGGTCAGAACATCTTCTGACAAGCAAAGTCAATGAGGCAGCCAGATTCACTTAACAACCATGTTACTAACTTAACCCCTGCAGTGATTCACTTAATGTGACAAGAAAGGTCGAATGACTTTACGAATGCCTTACTTTTTGTGCTCAACTGTGGTCATAAATCAAGGACTACTAATCCATCCTGCAGAGGGATTTCCATTGGTAAGTAAGATGATTGTTAAGTGAACTGTGACCGGTTTTACAACCTTGTTTGCTTGTGGTGGTTAGGTGAATCCTTGCAGTTGTTAAGCGAATCAGAAGAACAGAGTTGGAAGGGACCCTAGAGGTCTTCTAGTCCAACCCCCTGGCCCCTGCTCAAGCTGGAGACATGAACTCATTCGGCAAATCTGGCTTCTCCCCATTGATTCTGCTTGTCGAAAGCCAACTGGGGAAATCGCAAATGGCAATCCCTGTGCGTTTTGCAAATACGTGCCAGTTGTCAAGCATCTAAATTGCAATCACATGACTGTGGGGAACACAGTAATGGTTGTAAATGCAAGGACCGGCCGCAAGTCACTTTTTTCAGGACTTGTGATGACCCAGGGCGTGGCACAAAGGCAACACAGTCAGATAAGTAAGAAAAGTCCCTTTCATACCTCCAACTTTGCCCCCAATGTCCAGGTTACCTTCGGCTGGAGAAAAAACTCTCCCAGGAACAGCTTTTAAATGTAGGAAATTCAGTCCGAAAACAAAGTACATATAAACTGTAAATAAAAATCCACACAAACTGCCCTGCAGCAATTAACTGGACAGGGCAGGATAAGGAATTGCAGACTTCAAAGGCCAACAAAACACACACAGTTGGGAAGACGCCAGGAACCCAGATAGGCCTCGATCATAAAAGATAAGTCACGGTTTGCTTCCAGCAACTTTTCTGTGCATAGCTTCCCTTTTTTAAACATTGTTTTCGCAGCTGCAGCGAATGCAGGGAATCAGGGCCCTTTCCTCCCCTGTAAGCCATGCAACTCACGTTGCTCCATTCTCCGTTCCTCCCTGCGTGTCCTAGGATGAAGAGGGGGTCGGCCTAGGTCTTCTTCTGAACTCCCTCTGCCTTGCTCTACCTCTCTCCTGCTCTGCACAGCCGGACTGTGCCTTTCCCCAGTTTCCTCCACAGCTATGGGAGCCACACTCCCACTACCTATCAGCTGCTCGGCCTCCCCCTCGGAATCAGGTTCCAACAGGGGCATGACAGGGCTGTTGTAACTTCAAATGGTTGCTAAACACATGATCATAAGCCGAGGTTTTACCTGTAGTAAATCCAATCCCCAGAAATAAATTAATCTAATCCTACTTCGACTGGCTGCCCCTCAGGTGCCTCTCCAGTGCTGCCAAGGAAAACAACACACACACAAATGCCTTTGTTTTCCATCTTTTACAAGCAAAGAGCAAAAGCAGCCATATTTTTTTTAGCCCTGCCAGGAGAAAAATCATTTTGCATCTGCTTTCTAACTGTTTGGGGTTGCAAAAGGAGATTTATTGCCTGAAATAACGGAGACCAGAGGAATTAATTCCCCAGGCAGGCAAACCCTGCTCCCAGGAGAATCTTTCATGGAAAAAAAGAAAGAAAGAAAGTCTCCTTCTAGATTCCTTGGAAATGACTCAGTCCAGCCGAAGGAGATCTACGTTCCCTCCCCAAAAATCTAGTTTCCCTTATCAGCAAAGCGCCAGGCAGCCACGGCTGGACTTCTCCCCTCTTCTCCCCTAACACTCTGATTTCTCTTCTAGGGAAACGTCCAGCCCTTCGCTTCACGGGGTCTTGGGAAAAGCCCAGCGATTCCGTGAATGGCATGTTTTAAGCATTGCTGGTGTTGAGTTTTGGGGTTAGAAAGGGGCTTTAATGCATGGGTTTAATTGGTGAATGATTCAATATCTTACACCAGGGGTGTCAAAACACAAGGTCTGTGGGTTGGATGCGGCCCATGATGCGGTTGGTGTCAGGATTCTGGCAGTTACCCCCATTTAAATCATGAGTCTCAAGCCAAACTTCCAAAACTTAAAAAGGACTTATTGGGAGTTAAACTGTCCGGCACTGCTTGGGACACATCATTCATTGTCACCCTTGACCTTGTTTTCTCCCACCCCCTGGGTGTATCATAACTCATATTCTCCAATGGGACACCTCCATAGTCAAGAGTCATCAATCATGCTCCCCAGTTAGAATTTTGTTCGGAAGAAACTTCAGTCACCTAGTTACTTTCATTGAAAACATTTATGGAATGCACTTTTGGTTTTGAAATTGTCACACTGCTCCCTCCTCCCTTTCTGTTGGCAACTCTAAAAAGACCATAGAAATATGTTATGAGTTGACAGTTGGATCATAAGGCCCATGGGGCCATCCTGGAAAATGTAAGGGGCCAGCTTGCATCACTTTAGCCCGGTCTACCCAATGCAAAGAGGAAACATGCCAGAAGTTTGGGGAGTGGCGTCAAGCTGGCCCCGGCCACCCAGCTGGCCACGCCTACCCAGTCAGCCACATCCAGTGAGTGGCGTCAGGCTGGCCATGCCCACCCAGTCAGCCACACCAGTCTGGAACCCCGAGATCAACCACAGCCCTGATGCAGCCCCCAATGAAATTTGAGTTTGACACCCCTGCATTACACAATCCTAAGAAGTGGGCAAACTGTTTGCTCACTTCGGCTGCAGCAGTTTTGTTGCAGCAGCAGCCAAAAAAGGTAATGCAATCCTAAATTGTATTAACAGAGGGATACAGTCAAGATCAAGGGAGGTACTAATACCACTCTATGAAGCCTTCGTAAGGCCACACCTAGAGTTCTGCATCCAGTTTTGGCCACCAAACTATAAAAAAGATGTTGAGATTCTAGAAAAAGTGCAGAGAAGAGCAACCAGGATGTACTCCCCTGACCTCCGATTTTGTATATTTCTTGTCAATGTCCAACTGGGCCTGGCTAGTCTAGGGAAGAGAAGGACCAGGGCAGACATGATAGCAGTTTTCCAATATTTGAAGGGCTGCCAAAGAGAGGAATGGGGGGTCAAGCTATTTTCCAAAGACAGAGAATAATGGGTGAAAACTGAACAAGGAAAGAGATCCAACCAATCCAAAGATTCTCCTGGAAATAAGGAGAAATTTTCTGACAGTGAAAACAATCCACCAATGGAACAGAAATTTGCCTTCAGAAGTTGTGGGAGCTTCATCCCTGGAAGTTTTCAAGAAGAGATTGGACTGCCATCTGTCAGAAATGGTGTAGGGTCTCCTGCTTGGGCAGGGAGTTGGACTAGGTGACCTACAAGGTCCCTTTCAACTCTGTTAATCTGTTATCTGGCTCATGAGGAAAAGTGTGTCATTGAGGTAATCCTCAACTTGCAACCATTTGTTTTGTGATTGTTGGAAGTTACAACAGCACTGAAAAAAAGTGACTTATGACTGTTTTTCTCAGTCCTGGATTATCCTGGCCTATCATCCAAGCATCAACCCAGCTGTACCCCTCTGTAGCAACTGGCTGGCTGGGCCCGGGTCCAAGAAACCTCTCCAAAATCCTGCATTTGGGACTGTTATTAAAGACTCACTTGAGCGTCTCCACAAATCAACTATTAAAAAAAAACAAAAACCAGGAGTGAATAAATCAATAAATAAGTTTCCAGTGGCGTCACTGAACGAAATAGTCTGCTGCAGATTTCCTACCAAATGTTTTAAGGGCGTCTGGCTAGAGTTGCTGGCTCCGATCAAAGCCATTTTTGTAAAGCGAACAACTGGGCAGCTTTGGGAGAACTGGACCAATTGACCTATATAACAGATAACATCATCAGAGTTGAAGGGGACCTTGTAGATCATCTAGCCCAACCCTCCACCCAAGTGGGAGACCCTACACCATTTCTGACAGATAGGAGCCCAATCTCTTCTCGAAGCCTTCAAGGATGAAGCTCCCACAACTTTTGAAGGCAACTTCTGTTTCACAGGTTGACTGTTGAGTGACAGTCTTTCAAAGAGGAATAAAGGTCCAACTTAGAGAGGAACAAGTCAAAGGTAGATAATAAGGAACTCTGTCCTTCAGATGCTTTAGAAAATAGCGTGACCCCCATTCCTCTCTATGGAAGCCCCCCAAATCTTGGAAGATGCTCTCCTGTCTCCTCCCTTGGTCCTTCTCTTCCCTAGACTAGTCAGGCCCAGTTCCTGCAACTGTTGTTCATATCTTTACTTTTCTCTCAGAAAAAGCCGGCAACTTTGCAGCCATAATATTGTGCTTCCAGAAACTCACTGTTGCTCTTCTTTTAGGTAAATATTCTTTTTTTAAAAAAATGCAAAAATAAATAGGATTATTATGGTTATATTAAATGTGCTTTTTATTATTTGCCTATTATCCCGTCTTTATTATTTTTACAAATAGCTCATGGGGCAAATGTACTTTTTTCTCCTATTATCACACAACAACCCTGCGAGGTGCGTTGGGATGAGAGAGGAGGACTGGCCCAAAGCTACCAAGTCATGGCTAAGGCGGGACTAGAACTCACCGTTTCCTAGTGATTGGCCCAAAGTCATCCAGTCCACTTTCATGCCTAAGACGGGACTAGAACTCACCGTCTCCTGGTGACTTTCTAAGGCAGGATGAGAACTCACCCTCTCCTGGTGATTGGCCGAAAGTCACCCAGCTGACTTTCATATCTAAGGTGGGACTAGAACTTACCCTCTCCTGGTGATTGGCCAAAAGTCACCCGGCTGGCTGTCATATCTAAGGCAGGACTAGAACTCACCATCTCCTGGTGATTGGCCGAAAGTCACCTGGCTGGCTGTCATATCTAAGGCGGGACTAGAACTCACTTTCTCCTGGTGATTGGCCAAAAGTCACCCGGCTGGCTGTCATATCTAAGGCGGGACTAGAACTCACCGTCTCCTGGTGATTGGCCAAAAGTCGCCCCGCTGGCTGTCTTATCTAAGGCGGGGCTAGAACTGACTTTTTCCTAGTTTTTAGTCTGGTACCTTAACATTTAGTCGCATAAATGGAAGGAAACCTCAGACTTTTAGCAGTGATGTGATAAAAGTCCCAACTGTGAAATGTGTGCACAGTCGTAAGAGTTTCTAATCATGTCAAGTCCATTTCCCCTTCATGATTAAATAATCCAAAACAATTGTTGCATTTTAGTTGAGGCAGCATACTTTTTAATGAGAATTGCACCTATCCATAACCAGATCTCCCGTTTATGTGTATGAAGATGCTACTTTTTCATTATTACTTTAATTAATTTATTTAATTGGAAATGAAAGGACAGTCCGTTCCCTTTCAGATGACTATTTGTGGAAATTACGAGCCACTGTCTTCCAGTCTGGATCCATGAAATGGTAAACTCACAAACACAAACACACACACACGTCACATGGATGTAAAGAAGTGAGGGTTGCTACTGATCCTTTCCAAATCTTTAAAGCATTGTTTTCTCAACCTTAGCCTCTCTAAGATGTATGGACCTCAACTCCCAAAATTCTGGGAGTTGAAGTCCATAAAACTTAGCTTGCTAAGGTTAAGAAGCACTGCTGGTCTCCTAATTTTGTAGAAATCAGTCCGAAGATTAAGGCGCAGCATGTCATTGAGGGAGAAAACATTTGCTGAAAACACAGGAATAAACAAACGGAGATTGTGATAATGAAGCCATAACCATGGTTTGCATTGCATTCAGAGAAGCCTTGGTCTGAACACATGGGATATAAGATGAGGATTGAGGAGAGTGGATTTGCTCTCTCCCTTCGAACCAGAAGTCATCCAATGAAGTGGAGCCTTGGAAGAGTCAAGAGATACAAAAGGAAAGATTTTTGCACAATAAGCAATTCAACTTTGGAACTCAGTGCAAGATTTAGGGCTGGGTAACTGCCTGGTTGGCTTCCAAAATAGGGTTGGAGCAATTCATGGAAGTCTCAAGGATCTGTGGTTATAGGTAGACCTCGACTTGTCCCAAAGGTGATTTTTTAAGAGGCAACTGGACTTTCTGGTTTTTCTTTGAAGACATTTTGCTTCTCATCTAGTCAGAGCTGAAGAAGCTTCTTGGATAAGAAACGAAATGTCTTCAAAAGAAAAAAGCAAAGAAAATCCAGTAGCCTCTTGAAAAAAAATAGTACCTTTGGGAGAACCATGGCCTGGATGGTTGAGACTCTCCATAGACATTTAGACCATAACTGAGCCCAAAATTTCTGTTGCTAAGGAAGACGGTTGTTTAAGTGAGTTTTTGTTCCATTTCAGGACCTTTCTTGCCACAGTTGTTAAGTGAATGACTGCATTTGTTAAATCAGTAATACAGTGGTTAAGAGAATCTGGCTTCCTCATTGGAAGAAGGAAGGTCACAAAAGCATGATCCCAGGACACTGCAACCGTCTCTAGGAAGTTAGCACCCACCCCACTCCTAGAAGAATGGAATATCCTAGGAAATATTAAAAAGGCAGAATATTTCCCCTAAAAAGAGTAGAAACTCAGAAGCAGAAACTCACCTCAGGAGCAGAAATTCAGGCCCTCCCTCCTTTGCTAATGGGCCATTACTCCAGCCTAGGCCAGTCTATTCTACATAACAAAGATCTACTCCGGGTAGAGCTATAATAGGAATTGTCCAAAGCCCTTTCATTACATCATCATCCAGCAAGGCTCAACCAAGCCTGGGACTCAGGACAGCCTACAGAGTAGCCCCTGCATGGCCCCATGGGAACCTGACAGCCAAGCAGAATACAAGCTCAAATTCAAATCCCAACAGAGGGCATAAAACCCAGGCACTTTCAGCATCTCAGCCCTTCCTTCTTTGGAGCTCCAAGGCATGTGCTCCTGTCCACCATGAAACCATCTTTCCAAGCAGTCACCATGTTTCCAGTGTCTTTCTTCCCCACTTGGAACTGAACCCAGATGGACATTTCTTCCAACAATTCGTAAGTGCATGCCAGTTGCCAAGCATCTGAATTTTGATCATATGACCACAGGGAATGGTGTAACGGTCATAAATGTGAAAAAACACAGAACTGCTCAAAAGTCACTTTTTAAAGTGCCATTGTAACTCTGAATGGCCACTAAACTGTTTGCAAGTTGAGGACTACCTGTCACTATTTCCCAATCAATTGACATTTTCATGATGTACTGACAATAGACTGGAAAACAGAGAAATAATATGCTGTTAATTTACTAACCTAGTTTTTAAAAATCACATGCATCTGATTGAATTGGAAACTATAGGTGGAATCAGGGTTATTTGCAGAGGGCTAAACTAGCCCCAGATAGTTAACAGGATTAAACTGATTCCACCCTGTTCAAAATTTATTTGGAGACATTTAATTTCAGTTCATTAACTAGTTTTTGTTTTTGTTTTTGCTTACATAGTCCTCCAAGAGAGAGAGATGAAGAGAAAGAGCAGAACAGCAAGTCTGTCCATCAGGAACTCACTGCTGAAGCCTGGCAACAGAGAACACACCCAAGCACTGATTGGCTGCAATGACTAAGCCACACCCTGCTGGTGCCTGATTGGCCAATGGTAGATTAGGCTCCTCCTGGAGAAAGCAGCTGCGATTCTGTAGTCCCAAATCAGAGTTTTTGATAGTAGAATTGGGTGCAACCCCCAGAGCAACTAGTCCTCAATTTATGACCATAATGCAGTCTGGAATTTCAAGCAAGAGTTGTTGCAGTTGTAAGTCAAGGCACCACGTGAATGGATTCAATTTAATGGCTAGTTATAAAGTGAGTCATCATGGTCGTTAAGTGAAACCATTCTCCCGAATGGGTGAATGTCAAGGACTGCCTGTATTGTTGCGGGGAAAGTAAGTGGGGGCAGCTTCGAGCTCCTCTACAAACAGTAAGATACAATACAGATAATCAGATTACAAATTAACAGAGTTGGAAGGGACCTTGTAGGTCATCTAGTCTAACCCCTCACCCAAGCTGGAGACCCTACACCATTTCTGACAGATGGCAATCCAGTTTCTTCTTGAAAGTCTCAAGTGATGAAGCTCCCACAACTTCTGAAGGCAACTTCTGTTCCATGGGTTGATTGTTCTCACTGTCAGAAAGTTTCTCCTTATTTCCAGGTTGAATCTCTCTCCTTGTTCAGTTTCCATCTATTGTTCCTTGTCTGGCCTTCGGGTGCTTCAAGCGTCTTCAGCTCTGAAAAGGCACTTGGATGAGAAGTGAAACGTCTTCAAAGAAAAACCAGAAAAGTCCAGTTGCCTCTTTGGGACAACCATGACCTGGATGACTGAGAGTCTCCATAGACAAGACTAGCATTTGTCTGAAATGGTATAGGTTTCCTGCTTGAGCAGGGGGTTGGACTAGAAGACCTCCAAGGCCCCTTCCAACTCTGTTATTCCATTACTTCTGGAGGACATCAGGTTGGAAAACTGCCAATGCAAACAAAAAAAGAGCCGTGCAGTGCCTGGTTTTCTCTTCTAACATACAGACACAGCGCCACTCGCATTGTATCTGGCACAGCATCTCTTTCTGCTCTGCTGAGAATTTAATGTGAGTGGGATTTAAAGCATTCTGAAACTTTCCCAGTCGATTGGCTTTGTGCAATCCATTCCTCCTCATCGATTTTTCCCCTTTTAGGTTTTCTTTATTGTCATCAAGAATCTGAGCAGCACTGAGCTGTCTTTAAACATGGTTTGTTGAGCAAGGCATAGTAGCCTGAGTCACACATCGTCCAAAGTGAGCGAACAAGCATGCGCACGGTTGTGTTTCACAAACCCAGCAGGCTGAGCCAAAACCAAGCATGGGTGTAAATCCAACACAGTTGTGCAAGAATTTAAAGAGTCAGTGAGCGCGCTGCACGAGAACACAACCAATAGCCTTACAGGTTTATGCAGTCAATCAATCCATGAATCAGAATGCCAACTCATCAACCAACTATGGGTAATCCTCAAATTACGACCACAATTGGAACCAGAATTCCCATCGCTAAGTAAGGCGATTGTTAAGTGAGTTGCACTCAATTTTATGACACGTTTCTGAAGCAAATCACTGCAGTTGTTAAATGAGCAGACAGTCGTTAAGTAAATCTGGTTTTCCTTATTGACCTGACTTTATGTATAGAGAGCATTTGCACCAAGACAAATTCCTTGTGTGTCCAATCACACTTGACCAATAAAGAATTCTATTATCCTATCCTATCCTATCCTATCCTATCCTATTCTATCCTATTCTAATTCTATTCTATTGTCGTCAGCTGGGTGGAAAAGATTGCAAATGATGATCACCTGACCCCAGGATGCTGCAACCATCATAAATACAAGCCGGTTGCCAAATGGCCAAATTTTGACACGTGACCATGGGGATGTTGCAACAGTCATAAGTGGGAGGACTGGTCAGAAGTCACTTTTTTCAGTGCTGTTGTAAGATCAAATGTTTGCTGAACGAATGGTTCTAATTTTAGGACTCCCTGTATTCATGCAGTATATCTGTCAGTATAAATATACACATACACACATATCTCTGGAATTCTGGATTGAACTGCACTGGCCCATCCTGAACCAGGCAAGCAAAAAGCTAAGGAGCTCATGTCTTCTGTTTGATACAGTCACCCGTGGTTGGTTTTTCTGTCCCTTAGCCTATGTAATAAGATGCACATTCTTACGCACATTTGTGCACATTCAGAAAAGCAATTTGTTCCAAAAACCTATAGAAATGTGTAATCCTGGAGATTGATTACATCAAGTCCAAAAATATATACACAGTATATACCCTCCTTGGTGAGAATGAGATTCCAATCTCATTTAGGTTGTTTCGGTCTAGTGCACTGAATGCAGGAATTTATGAATACATCAGTTTTTAACCCCATTACCAGCTAGAGATTCAGAATACAGAATACCAGAGTTGGAAGAGACCTTGGAGGTCTTCAAGTCCAACCCCCTGCTTAGGTAGGAAATCTTATACCATTTCAGATAAATGGTTGTCTAATCTCTCCTTAAAAACCTCCAGTGATGATGAATCATCCTCAGCTTCTGGAAGGAAGACATTCCTCTGATGAATTGTTCTCAACCTTCAGGAAATTCCTCCTCAGTTCTAGGTTGCTCCTCTCCTTGATTAGTTTCCATCCCTTGCTTCTTGTCTTGCCTTCAGGTGCTTTGGAGAACAGCTTGACCCCCTCTTCCTCTCTGTGGCAGCCCCTCAAATATTGGAAGACCGCTATTGTATCCCCCCTAGTCCTTCTTTTCATTAAACTAGACATACCCAATTCCAGCAACCTTTCTTTTTGTATGCTTTAGCCTCCAGTCCCCTCATCATTTTCGTTGCTCTTCTCTGCACTCCTTCTAGAGTCTTCATTCCCAGCGTACCTGATCTGGGCAGGTTTATGGTTGGACACTGGGATTATTCAAAATGCAGCTTTTCCAGGTAGAGTGGGATCTAAGTCCCTGCAAATATCCTTAACAGGTCCCGGTTTGGGGCTAAGGCTGCAGTGCTGGTTCTTGGCAACTGATCCTATTGAAATCAGCTGGAATTAGTTGGGCAGGGCTGCGAAACTGATTAGGAGCAAGAGACTTAAGAAGACTG